>CAHIKZ030001755.1:15000-110000 GCA_903632075.3 Acanthosepion pharaonis | reverse complement strand
TTGGAATAGTACTTTTTTATGATTTTAGTATTTTTAAATATAACTATATATTTTAAGGTTTTTTAAAACCTCTTTTATTCCTCTATTAGTTTTAAATTAACATTTCATTCTTCATATAACCCCAATTTAATGTCATAAGGTTACTATCCGGGTTTAATTTTATAAAACCTCTTCTCTTTAATACTAATACCTTCCATCCTCCCTAGACCACCCTCTTGTGCCCTCGTCTGACTGAAATATTGAAATGGATAAATTCTGTATTAGTTTTTCAACGTTTTTTGTGGGTTTTTTTTATAGCTTTCACATTTATATATATATATATATATATATATATATAAATGTGTGTGTGTGTGTGTGTGTGTGTGTGTGTGTGTGTGTGTGTGTGTGTGTGTGTTAAATTACATTTTACCTGAGGAATTGTAAAATTACCTCATGAGTATAGACTATTTCAACTAACATTGAATGTGTTAGCCTTATTCAACTAAAATAGTGGAAATGCATTCAGTGTCGGAACTAGAGATTTAAAACTTAATATTTAACAAAGACAGCAGTTGAAAAATTGATGTATATCAACTGCTGTCTTTGTTAGATATTAAATTTTAGATTTCTAGTACTGATACTGAATATGGTCCACCATTTCAGTTGAATAAAATAAAGAATAGTTCATTAGTTGAAATACTATATATATTAATGAGGTAATTTTTTTAAAATATAAGAAAATGAGGTAATTTTATACTCATGAGGTAATTTTGTAATTTACATGCTCTGTTATAATACATTGACCTCTTTTTGTGGATCAGTTTTAATATTTTATATTATTAGGATCCACTTGGTTTATATACCAATGGATTTATTACCTGTTATATATATATATATATATATATATATATATATACATACACACACAATCATATCTCTCACATACACATATGAGTATTATTTACACTATTTACATTGTTTGAACTATTGTCCTCATTTTTGTTGTATACTCTGGCCTTCTTCAAGTGATTGGAATTTCAAAGTGAACCCTTTATTTCATCCACCAGGGTAGATTGTTCTAGTTTCACGTGCCATGCCTCTTCCGGGTGTCTCAGTATCAGTTATATTCATTTTAACTCAACTCTCCAAGTTTTTGTTCACCTCTGCTATAGCCAGGTATAACTGGATTCAACCAACACGTTTATCCTGGGGAAATCATGAATGTACAACAGTCGAAACGTCATGAATATAGTAATGAAGCTGAGGACAACATTCCAAATCAATGTAAATAGTGTAAATAATTAAAATACCTCATTTCAGAACTATAGACACATATGAGTATATATTACAAATGACATGTTTATATAAACATACATATATATTTATAAAGGCAAACACATGTGTGTGTGCATGTGTGTAAACAGACATGGTTACATACAACCAAATATATTTCAACTCATTTTTTTCAAAATTCCTAGCATTTAATACATGTAAAGTTCTCCTGACATTAAGTTAGTACTACTAGTTTATTTGAAAAATATGAAATGTCAGAATGATAGTGATGACCAGGATTTATTTCAGCTTTTGTTCCTTTCATCCCAGTCCCAGTGGGTCAGATATTTATATTTACTGAGTTAATATTTGCAAGGATGGCCTTTAAATTGTTTGACTTGGATCAAACATCAAAGGTGGTAGATTTCCACATAACATTCACAATAACTTGCTGCTGCAATTCTCTCTCGTTCTTACCAGCAGATCTGAAATAAGTGAATCAGGTTTATTATGTGCCTTTACATTTAGACTATTATCCTCATTTCACTTGTTATGCTCAGAATATTTTGGCTGTTCTACTCTCCGGCCTTCTTCAAGTGTCTGTCTTTGTACTTGGTAAACTTCTTGAAATTTCAAACTAAACACTTTATTCAATCCATCAGGATAGATTGTTCTCATTCTACAATTAAGGGATATTACCTATCAGTTAGTATTCACCCTTAAGCCTTCTTCAGGTGTCAGTCTTTGTAAACTCCTTGAAATTTCAAATGAAACACTATATTCTATGTATATAGGAATAGAGTGTTCCCATTCCACTTTCCATGTTTAGGGGAGATAACTCAAGTCAGTTAATACTCATCAGTGTTATTCACTTTTGTCTTGCTTGTCATTTTCTTTTATGGAACCAGAATATAAGATTTTCAAGACTACCAGGGAATCCAGTATTTTTTAACCAATGTGTCACAAAACTCACTCTTTCACCTTATGTCAACATAATACCTGTTTTTTTTTGTTTTTTTACCATGGATATAAATACCTTTGTAACTGTTTCCTTCCTCGTCTTCACAAAGTGTTTTGCTGTTCTTTGGAATTTGCACTTCATGCCAAAGCACATTCCCTTCCAGAACATAGAAGATGTCTCCTTCCTCAGCACTGCATGATTCTATGCTGTTTAGACTTGTGCAGTTATAATTTAATTAAGTAATCAATAATAAGCAATGAGTAAAAATTAGCTGCAAATAACCTCATTCAGATCTGCAATTATTTCTACTCAATAGTCTGTAGAATAATTTGAAATATAACTGTTACTGCCTACCCAGTAATCATTATGATAATACAATAGAGGTTGATTACCCATAATGCATTGATCAGCATATATAAATAGTCAGGCCAATGCAAAACATACATGGCCTGAAGATTAAGTTCAAGCATGAAACAGACTATTGTCACTTCAGTGCCCACATTTATATTTACAGACACTCTATCTTTGATATTGAGCACTTTTACCTATAAATATAGATATCTTAAAACTATATTTTTATTATTCATATATATATATATATATATATATGAAAATGGACATTGACGTCAACATAGAACAGCAACAAGCTATTTCATGTTAAGCCCAATATTCAGGCCATTTCCTATAAATATAGCATAACTATATTTTATCATATATATATATATATATATATATATATATATATATATATGTAAACCAAATGTGATTTTTTAAAAAAGGACAAGGTCTGTGTGTTTAATTTTTTATTGTACTTTTCAAATTTTTAATGTGTGTATATATTATATTAGTATAAACGAATAAATAAAATAAAATAAATAAATAAATTGCATTCTTTTCATGTGACCTCATTCCCAATCAATGTTATATACAATGTCACATAAGAGCATTTAAAATATCCAGAGAATATTTAGGCAAAGAAATTCTTTTCTATCACATAAACTCTATATCAGTGACTGATAATGACTGTGAAAGTCAAAAGTACTTAAACAAAAAAATAACAAAATATGAACTTTGGACAGTTTATCCATAACTTTGAATACAATACTCAAGACTTTATTCAGAAATTGGAAAAATACAATAAAAATTAAACTGACAGACCTTGTTGGCTTTTTAAACCAAACTTATTTGAATGAATACTTTTATACCTAAATCAAACTTACTTATTGTCATTATATATATATATATATCCATGATATATATATATATATATATATATGATATAATATATATATATATATATATATATTTAAACACACACAATTTAAAACATTAGAACATACTAGAAGAAAACACAATTTAATTTTTTTGTCCACTGACAAAAAGACTTTCTTTTCTGGACAAATAATGTGTAAGAACTGTCTGAAAGAAAAAGCCAACTCTTAACAATATTAATTATCAACAAAGATGCAATTTTCACAATAGTGTATAACCGTGATTCAAAAATTAAAAACATCACTACCACACACTGAACATACACAGAACACACACACTCTACTAAGCTGATAATTGAATCATCCTTGATAATGGCTAAAGGTATAGCTGAAAGCGCTTGAAACACAGAACATTCGGACAGTTCTTACACACTTTTGTCCAGAAAAAAAGCTCTTGTCAGAACACAAGAAAAATTAAATAAAAAGCTCAACCGTAGTACCTTGTCTGTCGTTTTTAATGAAACATGCATAAAGGAAGGATTGCTGCCTAAATATACAAATATATATATATACATACATATATACATATATGTGTGTGTGTATAAATTATTTTCCGATAGAGTGTATCAGTAAAGGAATATAAAGATAAGAGGAAAAACTATTCTCAGCTGATGCGTTTCATCAAAGCAAATGTAAGGATTTATTTTGTTGCATATGTTTGTATACAAGAATTCCCTTTGTATACAAACACGTACAACAAAATAAATCCCTACATTTGCCTTGATAAAGTCCCTCAGAAGACAAAATGTGTCAGCTAAGAATAGTTTTTCCTCTTGTCCTTTTATTTATATATATATATATATATGTGTGTGTGTGTGTGTGTGTAAGGATTATTGGCAACAAAAACAGCATCAACAAACCAAGTTCAAATTCTGATTTTCTGGCCATGGCTGCTTACACTCACTGTAATACAACCTGAAAGAGGCATGGATCGTCTTTTTCCTGTGCTTGATCCTACTGCCAGATTTTTTTACATCACTATCTGATGGCGAAGAGAATGTGTAAGTGATCAACAGGACAAACCACTCTCCCATAACTACCTTACCTCCCCAGGTAGTAACAACAAAACCTCTGTTACCTCAATTGCCAACCTTGGCTTCATCCACATTAATTTGTGATTTTTAAAAGAAATAAAGTTAATCATACAAAATTAATTAAAATTAAATTTATTAATTATCTTTTATTTTCCTCCATTTGAAAAATAAGTTATAATAAGAGCATCGTTTTTAGATGTGCATGCATGTGTATATGTGTGTGTGCATGAGTGTGCATGAATGTGTGTGTTTCTAAATTACTTTATGCAAATTATTGATTCTTATTCAATACTATAATTATTGTTTGTTTAGTGCTTGCTGCCTGCTAAACAGAAGCCATAATTAAATCTAAAAATTAATCTTCAGACAATCAGGAAGTTCTTTATATTCTTATGAATTTCCACTTTCTGAAACATAAAATTAATAATGTTTAATTAAAAGGTGCTTCACTATGCAGCAATGATTCACAAGCTCATCGACCAGACCCTGACAGCAATGTCATGGTGCATGATCCACACTGGACTGGATGCTTCACAATTGTGACCTTGTAGTAAACTTAGTAAAATATCAATAAGACAGGATTAAATCAATACATACATTATACACACACATGCACATACACACACATACACACACACACACACACACATACATATATAAGAAAAAAATTTGTTTGTTTCTTAATACTCTGCTTAGCTTTATTTATAAAAAAACGTCTAGTCCTGCTATTTAACCTATACATGGGAGGGAGAAGAAATGAATCCCTACCTTTTCCAAAGCTATTAGTGCAAATTTGAACTTGATATATCAATTTCAATTTCTGTTCCAATAACTGTTATCTACAGTGTTAAAATTAGACGATTTGCACATTTTCTTCCAATCATTTTGTTATTTTATCATTTCACCCAAGAAAGGTGATATGATGCCATAAAGATGTAAGGAACTACTGGAAGTAAAAGAGAATGAGAAGAATTTAGGAGAAGGAACCAAAAACCTAATCCTAACTAACAACAAGGGATAAACCTCTACTCCTGTTTAAAAAATGAGTAAGGTGTACAAACTATGCAATAACCAAAAATGAACAATCACTTCTGTAGGTATCAACTACAGACCCCATACTCATCAACTTGGAATGACAATTTCTGATGGTTTTGGCATCTACTGAAACATGAGATTCATGGATACTGAACCAATAACTACGCACTTTGTAACATGATACCAGCTGAACATGTTCATGCAGTCACAGGCATTGTTAGTATTGAAATTCTAACACTTTAGGATCACAATATATTTTGTTTCATTCAAAAACTTATAAGTAATCATATTATTATAAAACCCAAGTTGTGTGTGTGTGTGTCTGTCTGTTTTTTTCTTATATTGGATCGATTTAATACATTTTTTCAACCGATTTCAAAAAAACTTCACAGAACTACGAAAAAATTACCTGTGGTTCTGAATGTTTGTTAGACCCAAATTGGAAAAAATTCAATTACTTTTGAAAAAAATCAATTTGAAAACACGATTAATCGCGAGAATGAAAGGGGGACAACTCATATAGAGTTATACTTATTATAAAACCCAGGTTGTCTGTGAGTGTGTGTGTGTGTGTGTGTGTGTGTGTTCATTATATATGGGATCGGATTTCCTACATTTTTCAACCGATTTCAACAAAACTTCACCATTTTTTTTTAAGGTAGTGTTTCTTATTGTCTTGCACACTTTTTTTCTTTTATTTTTACATTCAGAATGCTTTAAAAATTCCATTCACAAGACAATTGTTTATAATAAAATTCTATTCAATCGATAGACTCATAACGATTGAAAACAATGTTTTTGTTTTAGTTTGGGTTTAACCAATTAAAAAAAAAAAAAAAAAAAAAATTAAGACATGCTTATCCGTCAACCTTAAACAATAATCTTTGTCAATTTTATTTTTCAGTCTTTATGATGGTCGATACTTGATCTATCTCTTACTGTTACATCCCTGGGCAATGTCGGGCTCTACTGCTAGTTTTCAATAAGGAGTTTTTTTCCTCACCCTTTGTGTGCATGTGTGTGTGTGAGAGAGATTTGTCATTGTTATGGTTGACAACCAGGTTAACCAGCTTTTTGATGCTACTGCTAAGTATATAATATATAAGATGTGAGGATGGATTGCAGAAATGTTCACACACCTCCCCATCAATTAGCATGACATCCAGCAATAAAACCTTTCCTTACAATATCTAGTGATCGTCTATAGCTCAGGGAAAAGATGACTCTACATTTTACATTTGCAAAAAGTTATTTGTATTTTAGAAAAAAAAATGATTAATAAATTTAATCAACATAAAATGTTTATTATTTTTACTAAAATTTGCTTGAAAGAACAATTACTTCTATATATATATATATATATATATATATATATTTATATATATATATCCAGGTAAGATGAGAGTGAATAAAGTACATTTGGTCTAATTGTTGCTACTATTGATTTCAAATTTACAGGTCTTGACCCATTTATGAAAAATAATTTAATTAATTTTGCTTCTTCCCTTAGTTTAAATTTAACGTAGCTCATATTTGGTTAGTTGATCTGTGTAAAGCTCACAAACCTTTAAAATCTCTTTTTCTTTTTTCTTTTTTTCTAAAAGAGGCTGTATTTTGTTTTTGAATCTGAATAAATCGTTCAGTTGCCTGATGAGATACATTGATATGCATCAAAAACACAACTGCAATTGTGTAGCGATTTTGACATGTTTTTTGATGTAATATCCTGTAAAGGATATATATATATATATATATATATATATATATATATATATATATATATATATATAATAATAAATAAAAAATATCACCTGTAAATAAATAAATTTAATTCACTAAGAAATATATCAAAGATTGGCTGTAAAAATCCAATTAATGCCACTAATAATCACTTTATTTGAGACAACTCAAAATAGTTTAATTGATTTTCTGCAATGCCAATAACCAAGACAATTATGACTGAATTTTTATCTCTTATTCAGCAATCACAACAAGACAATTAGAGATGACTGTAATTACTCTATAATAACACAACATTTCAACTTACCTAATGATGGTATAGACAATATGTTAGATACATTCATCCAGTCACTTCTTTTAATTCTGAGAACAGGTGTAAAAAAGCTAGAAGCAATTTCATTATCAAATTTAATACCCACAATTTAAGATTAAATAAAAACCTTTATAAAAATAACAACTAAAACTGTTACCATTTTCTCTTCTCTTCTTTTTTACTATTTATAGTTATTATTTTACCCCAACAAAGGCAATAAAACCACTAAGACTCTAGGAGTTACTGAATGTGAAAGGAAATGAGAAAATATTATTAAAGGGAAAGAACAATAGAAGGAAAGCATTCAGGAAGATAGAAGATGGTAATTGATGCGACATTTAAATTTTTGAAAATTGTAGGTGGCAAGAAAGCAAGAATTTCAACAAGTGAAATGTGTAAGAAATGAAACTATTAGAATAGAACTGACAGTTACATCTAGCTATTTCAATAATAAAACAATGCCAATCTAGTAGTGTTCTTAAATTTATGTAATTGAGGTAGCAAGGAGGAGAGCTCATTAGAACAATTGCCATGAAAAAATTTATAGAAATGACAGAAGGAAGCCATATCTGGCTAGTGAGAAAGTGACTGAAGTCAAGATATTAGGTCAGGACTGATAACATTACAGACTTTTTTTAGATTTTGTTGAGAATACAGAGATATATATTGTGAGCTCCAGACCAGATATGTCAGCAGTGGTAGATTTATAAATGTGCAATATGGATTCTGACAAGAAAAATTGTCTGGCATGACACAGTGAACCAACTTTCCCAGCAATAGATTCAGTAGAATCACTCCACTTGATGACAGTGGAAAAAATGAGATGCTTAAGAAGGTTCAATGAGTTGCTCTCCTGGAAGTTAGCATCAGCCATGCTGATGGAAGGCAAAAATAGGTCTTTACGATGATTAAAAGATAGCATTTTTATTTTGGAGGGGTTAAAATTAACAAGCCATTTGTTTCCCCAGTTAACAACTGATTGGAGGTCATTTTCAAGAGCAGCTGCTAGTTTTACTTTGTCAGACCTATCAGATTTACTATATATATACAGCTTACTATATATATACAGCTTTATATGTGTAAGTGTGTGAGTGAGTAAGTGTGAAGTGATGACCAAGATATACTTTGTATATTTTTTATTTGACTACTCCTGCAACCTCCACACCCCTGCTGCTTGTTATTGAATAGTTTTTTAATTCAATGGATATTAATGATTCTTTGGTTGTGGCACCTGATAAAGATTTTTATGGCCTCTGCTCTGTCTTCTTCTTTTTTGTCTTTGGATCCACTTAGATGATTCCAACTATAAGTGGTAAAGGTGTATGACTGAAATCTATTTTGCACTTTGTTTTATTAGTATGCGATATTGAGTATTAAATAATAATAATAATAACTACCATAAAAGAACTGATGATAAAAATTGGAACTTGCAAGTAAGGGAGATATTATCTGTTACTATAGAATGATCAGTATGTCTATGATGATAGTAAAGATAATAAAAAGTAGTGGCAGCAGCAGCAGTAGCAGCAGTAGCAGCAGTAGTAGTATTAGTAAAAGAAAAAATTGCCCAAATAAGTGTTATGGGATCTTACCCATAATAATAATAATGGGCTCTTCCATACTTAATAAATACTTCACCTTAGGAGTAGGCAAGGAGTTAGTCAAGTCAGTCAGTAGTTCAAGTTGAGTCAAGAGTCGAGTCAGAGGCAGCCCAAAACAGAGTTGCGTTCAGACGATTACTGCAAGACATTGAAATAGTGATACTGGTCGAGACTACATTCTTATCTCTACTAAACCTGATTGTTCATACTAACACTTCTACTTCTCTGTATATATTCCTGTTTGTAATATATCTGTGTTATTCTATACCTGTGTTTGAGTTCTTCTTTATTGGTTCTACCTTGGACTATATCACCGTAGTACAAGGAACCGGACCATAACAATAAGTATGCAATAAATAATGCTTAATGACAGTACCTTGTCAGATGTCTTTAAAGAATCTTGTACATGTATATATATATATATATATATATATATATATATATAAATATAAAGTGAACATTGAATTCAACACTCAGAGGTGACAGGCTGTTTCATGCTGGATGCAGTTGTCAGGCCATCCAGCATGAAACAGCCTGTCACCTCTGACTGTTGACTTCAATGTTCACTTTTATATTTATATTTGCATACGCTCTATCTCTGATATTGAGCACTTTATCCCATAAATATAGCACACCTTAAAACTATATTTCTTCATATATATATATATATATATATATATATATATAATATGTACTTCATATCCATACATATAACTGATTATTTACTAAACTGAAATAACTAAATTACATTCCTTTATTTATTTGACCCCGCTCCAATACACATGTATGGAGATAGGAGATAACAGGTGGTTAGTTTAACATGGGGTACTATACATGTACATGTGAGCCAAGGATAGAAATTACCCAGTTCATTTAACCACTGTAATATTGGTGCCTCAAATGGCAATCTTCTAACAGACCCAGCAGATATTGTGAATCATTCGGATGAATATATGAAGGAACTGTTCCATGATTAAAGACACTTAGTGGTTTCCCCCAATTACTAAAGACAAAATTTGACATGTCCTGAAGAAAATAAAGACAAGAGAGTTTGCTGCTTTGGACAAAGTAACAACAGAAGAGGTGGGAGTCAACGATCTATGAAAGTAGATCAACCCCAATTGAACTACAGAAACCAGTCTTTGTTGCCCTTCCAAAGAAACAAAAGTCACTGCAACTATTGTCATGCTAGCATTGGTACCCACCAATCCTCCGTCTTTAGTGTAATGAGGGTGGTGCTGCCATAGAGTTGGAATCTCTAGGAGTAGGCATCCATCAAAGCTTTTCAAGAAGTGCCTGAAGACATAAATGCAGGAGAGTGGTTAAAAACAGATACTATATTTTGATCCCAGACTTAAGGCCATGTAAAAGAAATGTTTAACTACAATTTAATCCTATCGTTCTAAGGAACAATGCACAGATAATCTAGTGTCAATTCATATGGAAATAAACTTGCTACTTTTTATGGGTACTATGCTTGTAATCCAATAATTATAACAAAGAATTAAAATAAAAACAAAACTTTGAATAATATAGATGGCAATGTTAGATATGATAAAGAATATAGTTAATTGAAACAGGCACTATTACATGTGGTGTAATGGTTGGCAAGCTTGTCCCATAAGATTGATTATAACAGACTAGTGAGTTTAATCCTCACTGGGTGCTCCATACTTTCAGCCTTGTGTCACATCTCAGCTATGCTAAGTAAATCCCTATATTTAATTGAAATGAAGAAAATAATCTGCTTCCTTCAACAAGTTGAGAAAATTCCTCTTTTGTTACTGTTTACAAAACCATTTCATTCCTGTTCTTTTTCTTGCTTCTCAGTTTTTAGTTTATAAAAGAGTCTCATATTTTCCACTGAACATGATTTCTTCTTTTATCCTTTACCAAAAATTGGCCTACAGTTCCTGTTCTTTCAGAAAATAACAACATAAGACAGGTAGCTATTTTCACCTTAGGGTTTTTTCCCTATCTTCTTGGAGTGCACTGATTATCCCAACACCCTGAAATTCTATATACTATTTATTTTTTTATTTTCAGATTTTGCCTCCCCCAGCACATCATGATAACTACCATCAGTTCAAGCTCTACCCACAAACAACACACTCTTCCAGTGCAAATGCCACACACACACATACACACACACACATCAAATGTGAATAAATAATAAACTGATTAAGAATAAATAGGTTCATCTATCATCCGGTTCAAAAACCTCCCTGTCTTTTGAACAGGAGTAGAGATTTAACATTTGTTTCCTGTTTAGGATTGGATTTCTAGTTTGTTCTAAAGTCTTCTCATTCTCTTTCACTCCTAAAAGTCCTTTGCATCTTAGTGGCATTATTGCCTTGCTTGTGGTGAAAATAAAAAGAAAATGTTTCCTGATTTTGATGACTCTGACTCAAAGAGATATCCAATTGAAGAACATTTTTCAATATTTAAATCTTTTTATTAACAAAATAATTTGGGATAGTAATTCTTCTTGTGCACAGTAGATCTCTTCTGGGAATTCAGTTTCTAAATCCTCCTTTTATTCAAACTCTCTGACCATTGGTGATAAATACACATCTGTTTCAGTCCACCTCAAAAGAATCAGTTTATTATTTATTCACATTTGGTGTGTGTGTGTGTGTGTGTGTGTGTGTGTGTGTGTGTGTGTGTGTGTGTGTGTGTGTGTGTGTGTGTGTGTGGCACTTGCACTGGAAGAGTGTGTTGTTTGTGGGTAGAGCTTGAACTGATGGTAGTTATCATGATGTGATGGGGGAGGAAAAGTCTGAAATATTTACTGAAATATGTTACATATTTGCTGGAAATCTCTTGTTCAGCACCAGAAGAATTCATCTTTGGGTAGAAATGGTGAGAGGTTGGCAGGAGGGTCTTTGATAATAATCAGTAAGCATCAGGGAAATGGTTCAGACTTGTGGAAATATTTCATACACAGTCATGTTTGTGAGTAGGTTTGCCTGTAAATAGATGTATGCATGTGAGTGTCGATGTGTACATTTATATGATTGTAAGTAGGCATGTGTGTATATGTGTGTGAGTGTATATGATTAGATATATGGGTGTGGATATCTGTGAGTAGGTGTGTGTCTGTGTGAATAGATATAAGTATGTCTGTGAGTAGGTTATGTTTGACCACATGCATGTGTGAGTAGGTGTACATGTAAGTAGATGCATGTATCTGAGTAGATGTATGCATGTCTGTAAGTAGATGTGTGTGTGTGTGAATACGTGCATATGTGAATACTGAGTGTATGTGAATAGGTCTGTGAAGGAATAGATATATGTGTGCATGTGCATAGATATTTGTGTGTGTGTTAATAGACATATAGTGTGTGTGTGTGTGCACAAACAATGTATGCATATATGAATTTGTTAATACGGGCCCATGGCCAAGTGGTTAGAGCATTCACTTTCTGACCATGAGACCTCGGATCAAATCTAACAATGATCAATTTGTCAAGTAGGTGACTTGATGTTATCAGCCTGTAGAGGTAATCGTAGTATGTATCATGTCTGGAAAGTGCCTGAAAAACCATACCACAGATTGACCCAAGTGCTGTGAGTGAAATTGGGTAGACAGAGTCCTTTAGGAGCTGTCGATGGTAGTGCTAGCACAAAGTCACAAGTCATTGTGACCGAGAGTTTGAGAGCACTAGACTTTTTCAGACTGCTTATCTTGTTAGATAATGCACTCACTCCCAGAAACTGTAACTAATGTCTGCTCAGCATAGTTGCAGTATTAATCACAGATAGGCTCAGTGGGTGTTGAACAAACAAAAATATGCCTGAGCAGGTGTCTGCAATAAGGATTTGCTAACCACCCTAGCAGACAGGCATACTCAGATATGAGAAGCCAGGGATTACTTACTTATGTCTGTGAATAGGTGTGTGTTTGAGATTCATGCATGTAAATAGTTATATATCTGAGTAGGCGTATGTGTGTGTCTATGTATCTGCAAGTATGTGTACCTACATGTGTGTATGTGCATGTGTTTGTGCTTGCTTCCTGAATTGTTTATAAATCAAGTCATGTGACTTCTATTAGTGAATGTAAGAGACTTCACCTCACCATCCCCACAAATTGTTGCTCTATCTTTGTTTTCCTTTCCCTCTTTTTCTTTTAATGAAAGAAATAAATCTTAATCATGTTGGCTATGATTCATGGAATGAATAAACAGGTAACTAAAGTGACATGCTGATGGTAAATACACAAGCAAATTATTCAAAGCTATCGAATAAATTAACGGGTTTAAACTGAACAATGAAATAAATAGGCAAAGCTACTTACCATTTTAGATTTTCAATTCCAATGTTATTTATATATATATATATATATATATGAAAAATATAGTTTTAAAGTATGCTATATTTATGGGTTGTAGTGCTCAATATCAAAGACAGAGTGTATGTAAATGTAAAAGTGGACATTGAAGTCAACACCTGGCCTGATGATTGTGCTTAAGCATAGAACAGACTGTTGCCACTAGGTGTTGACTTCAATGTCCACTTTTATATTTAGATTATATATATATATATATATATATATATATATATATATATATATATATATATATATATATATATATGATAAAATATAGTTTTAAAGTATGCTATATTTATGGGCTGTAGTGCTCAATATCAAAGACAGAGTGTATGTAAATGTAAAAGTGGACATTGAAGTCAACACCCTGGCCTGATGATTGTGCTTAAGCATAAAACAGACTGTTGCCACTAGGTGTTGACTTCAATGTCCACTTTTATATTTAGATTATATATATATATATATATATATATATATATATATATATATATATATATATGTATTTATATGTTAAATTTCAGATAGGGTACATCTGTAAAAAGGACAATATGAATAACGACATCGGGAAAACTTATCTTAGTGATATATATATATATAAGAATCTGTCAATTTTTGACATATGTGGGCCTAACCATTCAGTTTTAGAACCGGACTGACAGACTACCTATACAATTTGATTATTATTGTTAGAACCAGCCCCACTTTTCAAAAGAGCTGATAAATGCTGCAAAGTGCCCTTCAACATTTCCATAAAGTTCTCCTCAAGTTTGTATTCAGAGTTTTCCTTATCTTAATCTCGTTGTCAACCAAGGCTAGAGAGACTAATTGGCTCTAGAGAAAGAAAAGATTAATTCATTCCTCTCCCAAGCATGTTTGTGCAAAATGGAATGTAACACTTCTTGCTTTTTTCTTGTGCTCATACAACACCTCACCAGAGTAACCCTCTACCTTGAGTGGCCTTTTGGTCTTGTATTGAATGAACATTAATATAAAAAACAGAATTGGTCAGAATTCAAACTTAGCTTGTCAATTTCTCTTTCTGAACTGCCAGTCATTATGCTCGTACACATCCACGTGTTTATGAGTTGAATAGGTATGTATATTTTTATAAAATTGATTCCAGTCTGGCACAAAGTTATAGTCATAGGGCAGTTTGTCATATCACATCATGAGTTCTATAGCCATTAGGGTCATAGGGAAACCACATGTACTGCAGCCATAACAGTAGTCGTGTGTCTAGGGTAAGATAGCCTGATGAATCCCATCCCATTTCAGGCTGGTTTTCAATTCAGATTTTTCCTTCTCCTAGATCAGTTGCCACTTAAGGATAGAGGGCCCAATCTGCACTGCTATTTAACCTATAACTGGAGAGAGAAAAGATGGACTCACATCTTTCCAAGGGCATTTGTGCAAAAGTGAATGCAATTTGAATTCAGTATGTCAATCTCATTTTCTAAAAAGATATGGAAAAATAAAAAAAAAACAAACAAGTTACACCAAAAATATCATGAAAAATAAGGAAATTAACATCAGCCTACAACAATAAGCCTAAAAGCTGTAAACTGTCTGGAGGATGAAATAGCTATAATCACTTTCACGGACCAATACAAATTACTAAATAAACAATTAGAACTTATCTGAAAATGCAGATGCAAAAACATTTTTTTTTATACATTACTTAAAAATCAAAAACTAAAAACAAATACCTTGTAAAATATCATCATGAAAAATGCAAATATATACAATGCAGATAAAGTAACATACTTTAGACAAAGCCAATACTAAACAAAAAAGATACCACCCCACCAAAAAAAAAAAAAGAAATTAAAATAAATATATTAAACAAAAATATGCGGACAAAATAAAATTCCAGTTTGAAATTCACATTAATATCACCTACAGAAGGCTGGAGCATACAATAGACAAAATGTTGTGAATATGGCAGTAAAGATGAGAACAACAGTCTAAACAATGTAAATAGTTACAATACCTCATCTCAGAAATATAGACACACACACACACACAGATAGATAGATAGATAGATAGATAGATAGATAGATAGATAGATAGATAACCTTTTGACTTTTCAAATTATCACCCTATTAGTCTTTTATCTCTTTTTGGCAAAGTACTAAAGTCTCCACTCAGCATTGAAATGGTTAACCATCTCACATTTTTTTTTACAGTAAGGTTCACCCTGGAGGCCACTTAAGGTAGAGGGTTACATTAACAGTTAGTTTATATGGATAGGAGGGGAAGATAACAATTAATCCTAGACTTGAACAGGTTAAGATTGTATTGATTGGGGAAACATCTCCTTGGGAGTCTGTTCTACAGGGCATGATTTGTAGGAAGAAGCTGTTTGAGTGGAACTTACTTCTCAATGATGGAAAATGGAGGGATTGTGGGTGATTTGCTACTATGCAAGGGGCATGGTGGATCCTAGCTGTGAAGGTTAGACCTGGTAGAACCAAGGAATCTAGTTCTTCTGAGAACTTTACATCATAGTAGCAATAGAGAGACTTACCACATCCCCCCTTTGAGAGAGAGGTTAGAGGGTGGAAACTATTTCTTCTCCAACAAGGACTGGAAAGTGAGGACCAGGCAGCTTCTGCCCAAATATCATAACAGTACTCCATTTTCAGCTTGATCTGGCTCTTATATGGGTAGAGGATAGCATGAGGAGTCAGGTACTTACTGGAATAGTACAGGGAGCTGATCATTTTGCCTACATCTTTAGCAATGGATTGTATATAAGAGTTCCACTTGAGGTCAGATGTGACTTTGAGGCCCAATATTCTCTCAAGACATGGTGCTTCCTTGAGGGATATCCATTCCTCATGACTGGAGGTAATTCAATGTTTGATCAACAGTGATGAAATGTAACAAGTTTGGTTTTCGAGTCATTGAATGTAACCAGACAGTTTTTTTCCCACTAGGAAATTAGTGTTAGATCAGATGAGAGGTCAGCTACAAATCTCTGATTGTTGAGAGTTTTAGAGATGCGTCCATATTTTGTTGTACCATTGGCACATGTTTACAAATGACAAAGGACCCACTAAGTCTGTATGTAATGGTAGTTAGGCTATCAGCAGTAGATCAGGCTGACCGAAACACATACTGCTCATTGCACAGGAGGTTGTTCCTATCTAGGTGCTCAATGACCTTCTCAAAAAGTTTACTGATAATACTGGGGAAACTAATAGGTCTATACTAGGAGGAGGAGGAGGATTGCTTGTCTGCATTCTTATGACCGGTCATATGTTTGCCTCCTTCCGTAGGCTTGGGAATATTTTCTCCTTCAAGCAGCAGTTAAATAATTTTGCTAGAATCTGGGATAATTCTAGGTTAAGGACAACCACTGGAGTTTTGTCTGGGCTCCTGGCTTTTTTCAGGTCGAGGTTTTTGATAAGTCTAGAGATTTCTCTTGCTGAAATGAGTATATTACTGAAATTGTGCTCAGTGAAAATGACCTTTGTCATCTAATGTTGAATTTGAAGCAAAGATCAAGGTGAAGAGCTTCACTTTGTCTGTCAACGAAGTTATGACCTCGGAGCTATTTATAATAGTAGGCACAGCCGCTTTCCCTCTGTCCAGAATTTGAAAAATCCAATTTCTTTCTTTTCAACCTTGGCCTGGACAACTTGTGCATAGCTGCACTTTGTTTTTCCAGAACTCTTTTACAAAATTTACAAGTGGTTCTGAAAGAAGAGCCAGGCTCTTTGTGATATCATTTAATGCAGTATCTTTGGACCTATGTTGCTCCTTATCTTCATCAATGATCTTCCCAACTAGTTACTTATGCTGATGACACAACTATTTACTAATGTTTTAGTAGCAAATTAGACAGATCCAATAAAATAAAATTGGCAGCTGCTCTTGAAAATGACCTCCAATCAGTGATTAACTGTGGCAAGAAATAGCTTATAATTTTAATGCCTCCAAAACAAAACTGTTTTCATTTAATCACCATAGAGAACCTTTTCTGCCTTCCATCAGTTTGACTTATTCTAACCTTCAGGAGAGAAATACTTTGTGCTTTCTTGTGTTACCATTTTTTATTGACATGAAGCAGAGCGATTATGATGCATCATTTGCTAGGTCTATTGCTAGGAAAGATGGTTTAATGTCCTACCAGACAATTTTTCTTGTCAGAATCTATCTTGCAAATTTATAAATTTACCATTTTCCATGTACTGAATACTGTTGCCATATCTGGTCTGGTGCTCATACTATATTTCTTGAGATTCTTGACAAAATTCAAAGAAAGGTTTGTAATGTAATCAATCCTGATCAGGTATCTTGGTTTTAGTCACTTTCACCTTTTGTGTCTTAACTGCCTGAATTTAAGCTAGATTGGCAACTAGGTCTCACTGTTTAACTGCTGAAACAGCTAGATGCAACTGTATGTTCTATTTTAATAGTTTATTACCACTTCTTGTTTGTTAAACTCTTCTAATCTCTTGCTTCCCTGTCACCTACAATTTTCAAAAATGAAGCACCAATTGCTATCTTCTACTTTCCTGAACCCTGTTCTTTTATTGTCCTTTCTTCTCACTAAATTCTCTTTTCACTCACAGTAAGCACTTTTATCTTAGTGACATTATCACTCTACTTGGGGTGAAATGATATACATATATATATATATATATATATATATATATATATATATATATATATATATATGGTGGACTCTCCCATTGTATTCAACATATGAGGGTCAGCAACTCAGTTCCTAGGAACTGACAGGCAAACACCAGCACATATGATTTGATTATAGTGGTGAAGTCTTTGTGCAGAACTGGCCACACTATTTGAAGGGGTGAATACAGAGACCTGGTGCACAATGTGCCGCAAGGTCCCCAAACAACCTTCCGCAGGTTTTGAATTCATAGTTGTCTTTCTCCTAGACCAGTTGCCATCCAAAGCTATAGAACCCAGTCTGTACTGCTAATTACCCATAGCTGGAGGGATAAGAAGAGGATTCATACCTTTCCCAAGGGTATTAGCACATAAGTGAATGTAATGGATTTGACTGGAATAAGAACTTGGCCCTTTGATCTCTCAATCCAAGCCACTAACCACTACTCCACCATGCATCCTATATACACTGCGTGCCAAATTATTATCGAAAATTGTGTGAAAATTTTGTGTGAATTGATTGGACAGTTTTTGAAATATTAGAAAAAAAGTTATCTCGATAATAATTTGGTACACAGTGTATATATATATATATATATATATATATATATATATATATATATGTTATGTCATCTACTTGGCAGCAGTGTTTCAGGAGATTCCTGATGACAACCCTAGAATTGACCTTCAATACCACACTGATGGCAGCCTCTTCAGCATAGCTCACCTCTAGTCCGGGACTAAAGAACAAATGCACAAGTCACAGAGCTCTAATACACTGATGACAACTGCCCCCTGGCTTATTTTGGGTCATGGTGAAGGCCATCCTTCTTTGAATATTGTAGAGTGGAGATATAGAATCAAAAACAAAGAACTGTACCAAAAAACAGAAAGCACATCACTTGAGGACTTTCAACAGCAGCAATAACTAAAATGGATATTACATGTAACTCAATGAGAAAATAATGACATAATGAAGATGTTTCATTCAACACTATTTCAAATAAAAGGTTAGAAAGGAAAGTCCCATCAATTCTGGAAAGAGTGATAACAGCTGCTGGACTAGAAAAACCTATTTTCATTTTTCCTGAATAATTGTTTTAAGAGAAAGATTTTATAAGTTTCAACCAAAAGCAGCACTGGCTGCTCAGTTAATGAATGCCAAATGCTTTCTTGTAGAGAAATTGCTAATGTTACCATTATGATATATATATTATATGTGTGTGTGTGTGTGTGTGTGTGTTTGTGTGTGTGTGTGTGTGTGTGTGTGTGTGTGTGTGTGCAAGTATGCAGAAAAATAGGAAGGGACACATCAGGTAAATAATCTGGAGTTCCTTAGTATTTTTGTTTTTATTTTTAAGAAGACAGTGCTCCATACAGAAGTAGAGCTTATATTATAATATTTTTTTAAAAATATGATTCCTTCGCTTCATAACAGTTCTCATGTTTCAAAAACGAGAGCTGAAACCATCAATATAATTATTAAAATTAAGTTGAATCAAGGTGTTGGGTGCTGTTTCATCTTCAAGTGAAAATTTAAAAATAAACTATCTTGTGGTTTGCGCGTGTTTATAAGTATGGTCCATTGCAACATTAATTTCTTTAGAAATGGCTGGGCTGGCCATTTTGGTTAGGTGGTCAGAATTAAGTTACAGCTGCACTGAAAATCTAGAAACAATCATAAAAAGACACAATAATAAAATCCTGGAAAAACATGCATGCCAAAACAGTAATAAAGCTCTTAAACTGAAATTAGATAAAAAAATAACGACAAATTATGTGATTGTAGAAACCCTAAAGACTGCCCGTTGGAAAATAAATGCCTCACAAAATCTGTGGTATACCAATGCACTATCCCATCCATTGAGAGTCCTAACACTGATAGGATATACATTGGGTCAACGAAGAATAAATTTAAAATTAGATGGAGACAACACAAGAGCTCCTCCAACAATATTCAAAATAGAAATCAGACATCTCTATTCCAATATTTCTGGCATCTAAAAGAAACGAATAAAACACCAAAAGTAAAATGGAAAATAATAAATAGAACAAGAACTTGTAAAACCTGGGATGACCCATGCCCTTTATGTCTACATGAAAAACTACACATCATTAAGTTTCTAAATAATGAAAAGTTATTAAACCATAGGCAGGAGTTAACAGTTTTTTGCCGACATTAACAAATTTTCGCATTAAATAATTAGCATAAAAAAAATAGATAAATAAATAAATTCCATAGTCTAATAAAAGTCTTAAGAGCTTAGCCAAATCATTAAATAGAAAAAAACCCTTTGTGAAGTCGTCAAAAAACAAATTGTAGTTCAGTGCAACAGGTTTGTATATAGAACAGCCATTTGAATAAACAAATAAATAAAGAGATTAACAGATAGATAATAATAAAACAAAATCCTCTCGACACTTAACGACTTCACGTTGCCCCATGAAATATCCTTCGCTGTAAACTAACTAGACGGTGACCACCACCATTAGCTTTTGAAATAGATACCCCACTCTACCTTGGCATAACCTTTCCGAAGGTGACGAATCTGTAGATAAGAATTAACTGTCTGACCACCTAACCAAGATGGCGGGCCTAGCTGTTTCCATAGTAATTAATGTTGCAATGGACCATACTTATAAACACGTGCAAACCACAAGATAGCTTATTCCTAAATTTTTGCTTGAGGATGAAACAGGACCCAACACCCTGATTCAACTTAATTTTAATAATTATATTGATGGTTTCGGCTCTCGTTTTTGAAACATGAGAACTGTTATGTAGCGAAGGAATCATATTTTTAAAAAAATATTATAATATATATATATATATATATATATATATATATATATAAATTTTTATATGGAAGAAAAAGATATATAGCATTGAATATATCTTTTGTCAGACAACAGCTTTAAAAGAATGTAAACGAAAATATTGATTAAAATTTGGGGATTTGTGCTCTTATTTTGTTTGTTTTGATATCAAATAGTAGAAAGTTTCAGTTTTAACCAGAAAATGACTATATATGTGTAGTGATATCAGTTGTCAGCTGATATCTTGTTAAAGGAAACATCTGAAAGATGTTACTTATAGAAATTGTTTTGACAGTTACCATCTTGATAAAGGTCAGCTGAGTTAAATTAACTTCCCAAAAACTATGTCAAATGACTCTGACAAAGGAGGTCAGCTAAGTGGAATGGACTTACTAAATGATTTTTGTTTAAATCATAGTTGACAGGACAGAGACACTATTTCTCTATAAGACAATGGTCCATAGCAGAGAAGACTGTTCATCGCAACACAAAAAGGAAGGCAAATGCTGATTAGGTCATTCACTCCCTCACTTTCCCTTGCTCACCTACAGCAGAAGGTTGCAATGGAATAAAAATTTGCTGACTGTTACAATTTCATCTCATGGTTTTATTTTGTGCGTAATGATCTGGCCAAAGAGTTATATTTCATGTATTCAGCCCCAAGTGTTCAACTGGAAGAAGCTGCACCCTGAGAACAAACCTGGTGTCTGGTCTGAGCTTCAATGCAACATATAGATCAAGGGAGCATTTTCAGTTGCATATCCAAGAAGGTGCAGTAGATCTGCAAAGATAACTTTTATGTGTGAGGGGGCATTCAGAACCATTCCCTCCCCCTTCAACCTCAAGACCATCAAGACTGCCATCAAGGGAAGGACAAACCAAGATGTCCAAGAACATTATAATTGCATAGATTTTTGATATCATTTTAATAGAAGTTAAACTGTTAATTAAAATCTGTCTATATCTCCGAGATGAGGTATTATGATTACTTGCATTATTTACATTATTCAGACTCTTCATTGCCATATTCACAACATTTCAGCTGTTGTATGTTCCAGCCTTCTTCAGGTGATTGGAATTTTGAACCGAACCCTTTTTCCTCCATTGTTCTAGTCATGTCATGCCTCTTCCGTATGTCTCAGTTATTTCCCTTTAACTCAACTCTAAACCAGTAATAAGGAGTGCTAGAGAAAAGCAATGAATAACAACAAAAAAATTGCAATATAAGCTCTGGTAAAAATGCAATAATAATAATAACAAAAATTGCAATATGAGCACTGGTAAAAATCGAGGCTGAGACATTAGGTTTATAAGTCTCAAAAATTCACACACAGATGTCCTCAAGGATACATGGCCCAGTGGATAATGATGTTGGTTTGATTCAGTGACTATACCTTTCAACTTCAAAATGGATCAACTTCAAATTGAGAAAATATCAAAAACCTAAAAACAATCAACTTCAAAATAAGAATAAACAACTTCAAATTGAGATATGTTTTTTTGGTAAATTGAAAATTATTTTTTCAATTAATTTACCCATGAGTAAGGAAATTGACTGTTCATCTTCATTATATAGATGAAGAAAAAACCAAAATACAAACAACTTAGAGGCCAAGAAAGCATTGGGTGAGCCTACAGTAAAAGTAGGAGGAGAAAGTCCTGTATGGTCACAAATGCTGATTGATGATGATGCTGGAGAAACCTCTACAAAAGAAGCTGAAGAAGAATTAGCAACAGCTCCAAAAAAAGACTTATCTCAAGAAAACTGTGGCTGGCAAAAAAAAAAGGCCCAGATTTTAGCTGCACATGCCGCAGCAGGAAATTGGAAAAGACCTGGCAAGAACAATTGGTGTGCCTCTGCCAACAACAGCGTGCCCGTTGGTTTTCACCAGGGTGCTGATAAGAGTGACTCTAGGGAGAAGCAAGAAAATATAAAATTACGCAAGAGCATAAGAATTTAATGGCCGAATTAATTGAAGACTCTCCTAGGGTCACTCTTCAAGACATTGTAAATAAGTTGGTCGAAATGTATGAGGTTCGTGTGACTCCATGGCCTTTACTTTAAAAGCGGTTCATTATTCAATAATAATGTCAATAAAGCGAAACGTAAGGATTATGCAGTAGCTTTATTAGAATTTCAGTCCCAAAATGTGCCAATTCTTTATATGGATGAAACCAATTTTAATCTCCATATTTCAAGAAGAGAAGGTTGCTCTAAAAAAGGCATGAGGTGCACTACAGTTGCAGCCGGATCCAGGGAAAATAACATCCATGTTATTGAATGTATTAGTAATAATGGATTAATTCATCATAAAATTAAAAGAAGTTCTTTCAAAAAAGAGGATGCGAAAGAATGGACCAGGGAGTGCGTTAGAAAGGCAAATGAAATTTATGAAAGGGGTGTTGTCTTAGTTATTGATAACGCTCCTTGCCATACTTTAATTGAAGAAGTTGTGGAGGAGGATGAATTTAGGCAACACCAAATTTTCAGACTTGCCCCCCTATAGTCCGATGTTAAATCCCATTGAAAAGGTTTGGTCAGTCATTAAAGCTGACGTATGGCAGACTCAATTGTTGGGATTTTAAGAGGTGATGGCCAGGGATCTGTAACTACTAAAGAATTAAAGCAAGTTAGAAGCGATGATCTCCGAGGCAATTAATAATATTTCCCCTGAGACTTGCACTAACTTCATATCTGGAATACAGAGATTACTTCCCTCTGTAATTAACTTAGATGATGTAATCTTTTAAATGAATTTCTTAGGAACGTTTATATTTTTTTATATCCCTTTTAAGTAAAAATAAAAGAATAATATTAAATTTATTAGTATTATATTAATTCTCAATTTGAAGTTGATTAATCCAATTTGAAGTTGATTTATTTCTCATTTTGAAGTTATTTTCCAATTTGAAGTTGATTAATCCATTTTGAAGTTGATTAATCCATTTTGGAGTTGATTCATTTTTTTTACCTGAAAATAAGTCCATTTTGAAGTTGATTATTATCATTTTGAAGTTGAAAAGGTATAGTCTCAAAGAGTTGTGAGTTTAATACCAGGCCACAGTGTGAATATGACAATGAAGATGAGAATAACAGTCTCAATAATATAAATAATGCATGTTAATTAAAACTAATGAAGGTCCCTGAATGTTGATGTGAATAAACACTGAAATATCACTGTTTATGAATTTTGCTTGTGAATCAAACATTAGCAATGAGCACATTTTACAGTTAACTTTATTCTTTATCTATAAATGTATACACACATATATGTTGGTGTTTGTCTACATATGCCCATACAGAGATGGGCATCCACAAATAACTGCATTCACTTTGTACAACTGACTGATATTTGTCTTGTTACAAAGGAATCTTTTTAATCTCAGTCATTGGTTTCCTCTTCAATAAACCTTTCTTTATGCTTTGTACATTAAGGCGGCAAACTCCTCCTCACCATAAAATCCTGCCCTTGACATTGTACTTGGGAGCAGTAAAAATAAACTGGAGGGAGCCAAAGGACCCAGCAGATGCCCAAGATAGCCACAATGATAGCTATTGTCCACCCACTCACTATCTCTGTCCAACACATGCTGCTATATTCTATCGAGGGCAACATGTGCTTCTGCCACATAAATGGATTCCAGTGCTGCTGCAACATGATGACAGTCAGGAAAAAAAAAAGTCACACAAAATAATTGACTGTTTAGCCCTGCAGACAACAATTCTCCATTCTGCTTGTTATACGAACACCGACAACGATGGACAATATTTATATTTATAATATCATCTTCAAGTACCAACTCATTTGATTCAAATATCTTATATTACAAATTTCATTCTGTTTATATCTGTCTATGAGAGAGTTCTGAAAAGTTCTCAAACTGACCCACTTCTCAAAATCAATATTCTTTTGATTACTGAAATAAAGATTTTTGGAAGTGGATTGGGTTAAGGACTTTCCAGGACTCCCTCATATCTCTCTATCTATCTCAGTCAGTTCATATCTATCTATCTATCTATCTATCTATCTATCTATCTATCTATTTCAGTCTGTTCATATCTATCTATTTATCCATCTATTTCAGTCTGTTTATATCTATCTATCTATCTATCTATCTATCTATCTATCTATCTATCTATCTATCTATCTATCTATCTATTTCAGTCTGTTTATATCTATCTATCTATCTATCTATCTATCTATCTATCTATCTATCTATTTCAGTCTGTTCATATCTATCTATTTATCCATCTATTTCAGTCTGTTTATATCTATCTATCTATCTATCTATCTATCTATCTATCTATCTATCTATCTATCTATCTATCTATCTCAGTCCTTTTCATATCTATCTATCTATCTATCTATCTATCTATCTATCTATCTATCTATCTATCTATCTATCTCAGTCCTTTTCATATCTATCTATCTATCTATCTATCTATCTATCTATCTATCCACAAACTCACACACTGTTTATCCAAAGGATGCTGCAGGCAATTTGGTCTGGTGCCAGGCTAAGACAACCAATCCTAAGTCCACCACCACCACCACCACCACCACTCGCAGTTCAGCCTATCTCTTTTCATCTTTGTATCTGTCAGTTCTTTGACAGCTTTATCCTTTCCTCATTATACGGTCTTTGAGGAATTGAGCAAGAACTGTCACTTCATAACAAGCAGACATGGGTGGGGATAGGGGCTTAATAGAAAGAGAGAGAGAGAGACTGATCATTTTGAATTCCATCCACCATCTTCAACATTACCAATTAGTAAGCTGTAAATTTGGCCACTAGCAAACAAGATACTTTCATAAAAGCATCTTATTCACTGTTTGGCAAACTTGGGCATGGGAATAGTGGCTACTGGGCTTTTGGTCTTGAAATGTTTAAAATCATTTCGATATTTTTTCTCTAAAATTAAGTTATTGATGATGATCTTCTTTCTCTCTTGTAGATGTTTTCATGCCCCTGAAATTAGACTTTTAGCAATTAAAATTAATCTCATATCTTTTACTCTCTCTCAATTTCTTTTTTTCTATCTCTTTTCTTTCTTTCTCATACCTTCCTTTCTTTTCTTCTTTCTCGCTTACTTTATTGATATCATCTCACTTTTCTCTCTTTTTCTCTATCTCATTCTTTCCTTCTCTCTTTCTTTCTCACATTCTTTCTTTCTTTTTTCAATATCAATCTGGATTTTCTTGATGCTGAAATGATAACACAATGATAAGAAAATATAACAAAACTGTGAATGATTAATTCACGTTTTTTTTTTGTTTTTTGGCAGATCTTCCTTTTATTTATGCTTATGACAATCAACATATTACCTTGGAATAAACAGACAATCAATATCACAAAAGAAGACAGAATTTTTGCAAGCAACACACCAAAAATTTCATTCAATATAGAAACAAGCACCACTGACATCTTTCCAAATGGTAGTGTAGCTGATATAAGCATTGGTTAAACATGTGTTACTCTACTCTAA
The DNA here is from genome assembly GCA_903632075.3 of Acanthosepion pharaonis. Lineage (NCBI taxonomy): Eukaryota > Metazoa > Mollusca > Cephalopoda > Sepiida > Sepiidae > Acanthosepion > Acanthosepion pharaonis. Next base: position 83,515 of record CAHIKZ030001755.1, on the reverse strand, counting down.
TGCTCATGAGTTCAATCCCTGGATCAGGTAGTGAAATACCAGTTCAGCAATAATTGGTATAACACAGACAAAATAACACAATAATAAACAGATGTCTTATATCTTTCAAACAATGGATACCTGATGATGGCCAGAGGTTATTTGTCTGAAACCTTGTCTAGAATAACATTTATAATAAGATGAGAACAATAATTCAAAATACTTAAATATATAGAAACAAAATATATTTAATAACAAAAAAAAGATTCTCTATAAAAAAAATGCATGATAGTGAGAGATTCACGTAATATGATGCATAAAATAAACTCGAAATGCATCTATAATTATTCTTTAAGAACGGCTTAGTAAAGCTATAAATCTAATCTTTAATATTTTGTTATTTTTTTAAATAGATTGCCTTCACCTCTTTGTTTACCTCCCATAAAAGGATGTGAAGATTTTTGTTTTGTTTGTTTATCAACTCTTTACAGATAATTTAATGCTGAAATTTAATTTTATTAGCAGCTTTGAAGTAATAATAATATTGTATATGTTATTCTGCTTTCACAATTGAATACAAGGTATATGATACGCAGCTTTGGTGCATATACATGTTTGTATGGGCATAATTACTAGGTGTTGGTGATATGTGTGTTTCATGTTGTAGTTTTGGAATAAAGTTTGATTTCTTCAAGAAATTAAAGTATATTACATTGATTAATATCATGAAAGATTTCTTTCATGTTTGTTGTGTGGTTGATTTTGTTTAGTGGCATCTAAATAATTCAAACACAATTTTATGGCTTCAACTACAAATAAAACATATTGCTAGTATTTTTACTATAAAAATGTATTCCTATACTTTCATAGTGTTTTGTTTTTGCTTGGAGGTTCACTATTTGCCCATAGCTGGGACCCTAGCAGGTGCTACCAGCAATTAAGAGGTGGTTCCAGACTCCTTAAAACCTTCAATCTCCTGATCAGAGGCCTTGTTGATTAGAGGCCTTGCTGCCTGATGTAGTTTATCATCATACCCAGGACTAAGGATGTGCAGGTGTTGTAATGGACAGCAGCTTAGAATTAGAACTCAGAGAGCTGAGTCGACTTTGTAACATTTGCTTATGTGCAAATGGCCTTGGCAAAGTTACGAATCCATCTCTTCACTCCAGTTATGGCTTAAATAGTAGGACATATCTGTAAAAAATCATTTTTATCTCACAAAAATTGTTTATGCAATGTTCACTTGCAAAAAAAAATATTATTTTTACAATCCAAAATATGTTTCAACTTTAAATAAGCTAAGATTGATCAGCCATAAAAAAAAAACAATCAATCAGTCTATTATCTTGTATTATTGAAGGTTTTCTTTTCACTTCCCTCTTTTCCTTCAACTTCCATCTTTTCATCACTCTTCATTCATTTCATTGCTAATACATTGCAACTTGACAAAGCTCTCATAACCCAACACAGAGAATCTCTAGTCAGATTTCTTACCTTTTGCCACTGCAAGAGTTCTGGACATTACAACAGTGCAGGCAGAGAATATTAATCACCACTCTCGTTCAATTGCATGCATGATCTTCATCTTCTTTGTGGAATGGCACTTAAGGCAAAGTAGATCTGCATTGCATCAGACTTGCTCTATCTCTCACCCCCTCTCTCTCTACCCTCACCTTTGCCAAGTCCTTATTTGGTGTAGCTGATCTGATGCCATTAACCATTCAGATGTGGTTGTATACTTAGAAAATTTTCAGCTGTTGTTTAATGCAAAAATGTCAGCCATGATAGAAATTTCTACTTTCCTTTATTGCCTTATCTAATGCTCAACAAAATTATTAAGGATCATGGCAAATATATATTTTATAAACTAAATCCGGTAAAGCAACAACTGACCACGAATGTCAGTTTCATGTGCAGTGCACAATCTGCAGGCGGTTAGTGTCTGTGATCGAAAATAAGCACCTTTATCCAAACAGGCAAGTTCAAGACAGCAAAATTCATAGTCAGTAATAACACTGACCAAACTCGCCCAGGGGCATGGTATCCCAATCAGCAAAGATGGAAAAAGAAGCCAAAAAAAAATTTTTTTTTCACAAAAAGTGCTCAATGTTTAGCAGAGCAAAAGAGCCAAATGGGATATATATATATATATATATATATATATATATATATATATATATATATATATATATATATATATATATAATGTGTGATTGACTAAAATACAAACATTATCTGCTTATTTTTATCATAATCCTTTCATATTCATAATGTTTGTAATTTATTCAATCAGACATACCTAAAAAGAGAATTTGCCTATATATATATATATATATATATATATATATATATATATATATATATATATATATATATATATACTGATATTGATATTTTTTAACTCTTCAAAACAGTTTCTATCTTAAATATGTTTTACTGAATGTCACATACTTGGATTTTCAAATGGTCATTGCTCTCATAATTTTGTACTGTTCACCAAATATCATGATAAAAACAAAACTTAAGGAATCAGCACATATGCTGAGCCACAAAAATCTTCTTAATATATATATATATATATATATATATATATATATGTACCTCCAAAGATGTGCTAAAAAGTGAGTATACATGATAAAAAAATTTAATAAAAACAAAGTTTTATCATCAAAATCTTTTTTATTATTAAGAGGAAATAGCAAAGGATTTTTTGACTATTGTATTTTTTATCCATTTTAAAACATTCAAAATTTTGGTTAAATTGGTGACCATAAATTAATATAGCAAATTTTACCATCTTTTTTGCAGTGAAAAATATATTGATTTGTAAATTCTTACAAAAATCAAATAATTGTGGGATTTTGATGAAACTTTCAGGACTTACAAATGAATCAAATTATTTTAGAATTTTTTTTTTTTTTTAATCTTGGGAAAAATATTTCTTTTTACATCTTTTACTTTTGCCACCCCTGCCTTATTTAAATTTATGAAATTCATTTTTGTATCACTTAATGTTTATATTAGTTATAAGCAGAACTTTTGGGGAATTTAAATCACATTTTTTTCTTGTAAACAGGACCCCCAGTTATGAAAATTGCAGTAAATTGTAAACTGGAAAATGCTATAAAACTAAGACATTATTTAATTAAAAAATTTTTTAATTCCTTTTATGACTAAGCGATATTATTGGTACATAAGAAAAACATTTTTTGATGAATCGATTTTTACAAGAATTGTTTGAATTTTTAAAAAATTTAAATTTGAATAATTTATAAAGTTTTAAATCTTTTAAAATTTCTGTATTAATATGTAGCAGTTAGCTGATATTGTTCTAAATTAAAACCCATATTTATTAATCATAAATAGAAAAGCTTACTACAATTCAGTGATCCCATTATTTCAAAAAGAATTAAAATTTTTTTGTCTGTATAAATGAGTCAATTTTTTATAAATACAGATGTCTATACACAGCATTATCATAAAATAAAAGCAGTAACTATAGTAAATTTACAGCCAAAGAACCTAAAATTCAATAAAACATTAGATTACTTACAATATTTTCCTATTTTTTAAAGATTACTGAGTAGTTAAAAAATTATATAAAAAAGGCACTCATATTATTTTTGTCAAGTAATTTTTACAGATATGTCCCCCATAGACAAAATTCTCAAACATAAATCTATTGAAATAGTTCTTAACATCTTAGAAAAACACCCACTTATCTGTTAAAAAATGTTTTTCTCCAATATTTTAAACAAGAATTAATTAATATTTTCTTCATATCAGATTAATTACTTTAAACCAGCTAATATTCCTCAAATAAACTTTCAGAAATGTATAATTAATTTTTGAAAATCTACTGCTCAGAAATAAACAGAATTTCATTGTGCTGATAGAATTGTAAATGTGGCGAAAATCAGCCATTTATAATTATTAAAAAAAACTCCTTCCAATCAATTTAAATTTGTTTTGAAATATAGCAAAGTATTTTGCTTATTGCAAATATCAAATTTAAGCAATTACCTTGAAATTAAAACTAAAATAAAAGTTTCAAGAAAGATTGTTCCTTTTTTAAAATTCATTTTAAACCTCAGAACTCTCTCTATCTCTCTCCCTATGTATATATATATATATATATATATATATATATATATATATATATATATATATATATATAAATAGTGTTTTTGGAAGTCCATGTTTTATATGTTTAATTGAAGACAAGTGGCAAGACACACCAATTAAGCTATTTATTATATTTTTCATGCATTCATATAAATAATTTCTTTTCTAGGCAGTTCTCACACATGCTATGTCCAGATAAGAAATCCCTTATATGAATGCAAGAAATATATAATAAAAAGATTAATCCCAGTGCTTTGTCAGTTGTCTTCAATAAAACCTATATATATATATATATATATATATATATATATATATATATATATATATATAATATCTCAAGAAAACATACTTTATGTCTCTCAGATCATAGCTCCATGAGGACTGATCTAAATACACATGGAGACCTACCAACCTCTATCTGCAAAATACTTGTGAAAAATATGGCCATAACAGTCTCATCTATATCCCAAAAATTTACATATTCAGTTAAAAAACATCCTTAGTAATAGCTAACAAATTAGTTGAAAGTACTCTGATCTAAAAGATTAGAAGATTTTTACACACTCTTTGTTTAGAAAAGGACAAACTTGAATGAATGCAAGAAATATGTAATAAAAAGCTTAATCCCAGTGCCTTGTCAGTCATCTTCAATAAAACTTTTATTTTTTTTTTTGTAGGCATGAAGATCCAAGATTGCCTACCTTTTTTTATCAAGATTTTTTTTCACGGTATTATCCTCAAATGTAATACTGATCACACAATATTGTCATCTTCATAATTATTATTACATTGTTATTATATAATTGTTTGCTAGAATATAATATATAAGTTTCTATATATCAGAACAATGTAATGTAACTGAATGACAAAAATTCTAAATTTAGCTTTCCTATATATTCAACATTTCCTCTCGGATGCGTATTATGATTGATGTTTTACATTTATATTTCATTCTTCCCTCTACATATATATAAATCCAATGAATGATGAGTTCTTGGGTTCATGTTTTCAACTAACATAAAATGAAATGATACTACTGAATCAATTGCTAAGTCTACTGATAGGAATGTTGGTTCACTGTGCCATGACAGACAATTTTCCTCATCAGAATACATCTTGCACATTTAGAAATCTACCGTTCATCCATACATTGAATAATACTGATATCATATCTAGTCTGGTGCTCCAGCTATATATCTCAAGATTCTCAACAAAATCCAAAGAAGGATCTATAATGTAATCAATCTTGACCAAAGATCTTGACTTCAGTTACTTTCTCACCATAGTGATGTGGCTTCTTTTAGTTTTTTCTGCAAATATTTTCATGGCAATTTCGATGCTGGGACTGCATGAATTTAAGCATGCTACTAGATTGTCAACTAAGTCTCGTTGTTTTACTGTTGAATTAACTAAATGTAACCATATGTTCTATTCTAAGAGTTTCTTTTCTTATACTTCTTGCCTGATGTTCTTCTTCCTTCTGATTTCTTGTTTCTCTGTCAGCTACAATTTCCAAAATTTAAATGAACACTAATTGCCATTTTCTATCTTCCTGAATTCTGTTTGTTTATTGTCCTTTTTCTTTACTAAAGTCTTCTCATTCTCTTTCACTCCAAGTAACTCCTTTCATCCTAGTGGCATTGTCACCTTGCTTCAGGTGAAATGATTAAGAAAAAAAAAATGAGATCCTTAATCTGATGAAGTCTTTTTAAAGGATGATACATGTTATAATTTTATTTTCCATTTTGGCATTCTATTGCTCATAATTATTTGCCCAAATTAATTTTTTAAATTATTATTATTATTATTATTGTTAATTTTGACTTGTAGATAACTGAATTTCAACTCAATTTCTGGGATGATGAATTATCATTATTTACATGTGCACTATTGTTCTAGTTTTTGTTGCTGTCCTTACAATGTTTCAGCTGTTGTACCATCTGGCCTTTATCAGGTTTTTGTTGATCCAGGGAATTTTGAACTGATCTCTTTATTTAATCTATGGGGCTTGATTGTTCCTGTTTCACTGCCCATATCTAATGATAAGCCTTGTCTAGTTCTTATTTAGTACTATTCAGACACTGATTACTAATTTAATACACCCCTCGCTACCAACACCACTACCATCAACACTTGCTTTCAGGAAACTTCTCAGTGTTTTTTTTTTTTAAATCATTTTACTTAGAGCAGGGCAATAAAGCCATTAAGACACTAGGAGTTACTAAGTGTTAGAGAATCCGGGAAAAGAAAACATTATTAAGGAGAGAACTATAAAAGAACAGGAATTAAGAAGACAGAAGAGAGTTCTACAAGCGAGATGTGTGAGAGAAGAAACTTTTAGTATAGAACTTATGGTTACATCTAGCCATTTCAACTGTAACATAATGAGACCTATCTGCCAATCTAGTACTGCACTTAAATTCATAAAGTCTACATATCAAAGAGAAAAGCTCCGCAAAAGAATCACTATGAAAATATTAATGATCTATATTGTTTACTCAGTGTTGACAGACTCAGTAAATGTTGCAATAAAAGGCAGCAAAAATTTAAAGTGAAAGTAAAGGCTAATCATCTAATCATAAAACAAAGCTGTTTGAATACAAAATACAATGAGAGAAAATTATTTTTTACTTGCTCATGAAAGTTCAAAATCAATAAAGATCCATAAATATTATTTAACTCTAATTTGTTCTGAAGACTTTATGTAAAATTCAGCAATTATTTTTTTGAAGATTAATAGAGAATAAAACAAGGACAAATATTCTAGAAAATTTATCAAAGATAATTATTTTAACCTAAAGAAAAAGAAAACTTTACTTGGATTTTAGTTTTGCATGATTTCATTACAAATTCATGAAAATGTGTTGAATCTTATTAGATTGTGAAGGGTTAAAACATTTTGAAATTTGTGCACCAAAACAGCTTTTAGAACAAAAATCTTAGCAGCACATTTAATTAGGTAAGATCTGATGTCAGTTTGTTTTTATAATTAAGAAAAATTAGTAAATGAGAATTTTAAGAAATGTATAAAAGAATGGGATAAAAGTTATAAAGAAATGAATTGCAGAGAATTGCAGAAAATTTGCCAAAGATAATTATTTTGAAATAACAAAGAAAGAAGAATTTTGCTTTCCTTCTATTGAAAAATCAATGAAGATTCTCATTATTTTATCCCTATAGCTGGAAAGAATGCACTTTAAGGAAAAAAAAAGATAAAGTGTCAATTTGCATGATTCTTGCTTTTATTTTTTAGTTTGGTTCAGATCATTGACTGAACTATGTCAATAGAAAATGTGACATTTTCAAATTTTAATCTCCAGGCTACACAGAAAATTTCTATTCCTGCAAAAGACAATTCCAAAAGAAAGTGAATGATGCAAACGATGGATGACAGTGTGCATCTTATTTAATTGTGAAGTAGTCATTTGTCAACTTGCAACATGGAGTTTTTAAAACCCATGAGGCAGCTTGTTTTGGGAACTCTTCAATGGTGCCAGATACTGAAATTGTTGATCATGTTCATGATTTGATTTTGATTTATACACTGGGTTTATAATTTACTAGCAGGAGAACCCGGCATTGCCCGGGGATGTAACAGTAAGAGATAGATCAAGTATCGACCATCATAATGACTGAAAAATAAAATTGACAAAGATTATTGTTTAAGGTTGATGGACACGCATGTCTTGTTTTTTTTTGTTTTTTTTTTTTACGAATTGGTCAAACCCAAACTCAAACAAAAACATTGTTTTCAATCGTTATGAGTCTACCGATTGAATAGAATTTTATTATAAACAATTGTCTTGTAAATGGAATTTTAAAGCATTCTGAATGTAAAAATAAAGAAAAAAGTGTGCAAGACAATAAGAAACACTGCCTGCCAAAAAAAAAGTGAATTTTTTTTTTAAATCAGTTGAAAAATGTAGGAAATCCGATCCCATATATGAACAAACACACGCACACACACACACACACACACACTCAAACAACCTGGGTTTTATAATAAGTATAACTCGATATGAGTTGTCCCCCTTTCATTTTCATGATGCCTCTTAATTGTGTTTTCAAATTGATTTTGTGCAAAAACAATTGTGTTTTTCCCATTTTTGGTGCTGTCAGAACCACCGCAAGGTAATTTTACGTAGTCCTGTGAAGTTTTATTGAAATCAGTTGAAAAATGTAGGAAATCCAATCCAATATATAAACATACAGACACACACACACACACAACCTGGGTTTTATAATAAGTATGATGAGCAGTTATCTTCCTTCTTTATGACTAAGCAAGAAGTTTAAAACCATTGTGAACTGACTGGAAGGTCTAACTTCATATAATTCAATTGGTGGGGCCATAGGATAAAATTATCTTAGCCAGATTGATGTACATTTTAAAAAATCCATGCAAATGTTGGGAAAAAACTGGGAAATGTGGAAACCCCATTTCACACAGCCTTCTTCTTGATGATAAATATCAAACCTAAAATGTCATATATATAGAAAATGTTAACATCATTAAATTGTCAATGTAGATGCTAATAGGGTCATTTTTCAGTTTGTCACAGAGGATATGTAAACCACATCTATAGGTACCTAAGCTAAACATAGAAAGGCAATTTATAAATAATAGCCAGGTGAGTTCCTCCCCAATAAGTTCTACAAAAAGAGCAAAGTCCTTCAAATTTGGGGATGTTTTGTTTGAAAGTGGTTTTCAAATGTCAGTCAAGAAGTGGCCCAAATGTGTCATAATGATTAATCATAGGGAGCTGAGACAATTAACTTGGAGCATGTCCATATTGTGTATTTTTGGAAGGCCCTGTATAAAAGAAAGTTTAGTATGATGTTGTCCGCTGTTTACTCTCTAGAAATAAGATGGTTCTTGTTCTTTTGAAGATAAAACATAATTAGGATCTTTTTTACCTTCTTGTAACATTCAGACTTTATTATTAGTTCATATTTATATATTTATTCAGCCCATACAATTTTTTGCCTTTTCATATACTATGTCCTATGTGAAGAGATGGACACTGATCATTTAAGCAATCCATACTACATCCAAAACAAATCAACTAATAAAAGACAGCAATGCTGATTTGCCTCCCAATGCCAATGTACAGAGGATGAGGGTAATTATGCTGACAACAAGCATTCATAGTTGAAATAAGAATAATCTTGAACAAAAAAAAAAAAAAACACATTCTCTACTAAATATTCCAAGAAATAAGACTCAAAGCATTCCAAAACAGAAATAATAATCTGGAATTGGAATGAAAACAGTGATGGCACATATCTTTAATCCATCAAAAATAATTCAAGGTATAGAATTAGTAAATACCAAACATTTCAAATACCTATCATTACATGGATTAGTTATAACAAATTTAGTGTAGGAGTTGATCACAGAAGAGGCCGTGCTAGAGATAGTTTCACACAACACCACAAATTGCTACAAAACCAAAACATTAATCTAAAAACTCAAGTCATATTCTTAAATAGCTTTGTCAGATCAAGTCATTCATACTGATGTCATGCATGACACTAAACTCATTCAAGAATATCTAAACTCTCATCTGTATAAAACTGCTTTCTAAGATCAATGCTTAAAAATGGCTTTGTACAAGTGAAGCCTATTGATCTTGGCAGGGTTAGTGTTAAACCTTCCTTCTTCAAAAATTGTGGACCAGCATTATAGAATCATATAGAACAGTTCTAAATAACAGAAATCACATCACTTGAGGATTTTCAACAGCAGCAACAACTAAAATGGATATCACATGAGACTGAAAGAAAAAATAATGACATAATTGTTAACATTCCATGCTACTTCAAATAAAAGATTAGGAAGGAAACATTCATCAATACTAGAAATAGTGATAATAGCTACTGAACTTGAGAAACATATTTTTCTAAAAGATTATTTTAAGAGAAAGATTTTATAAATTTCAGCCAAAAGCAGTATTGGTTGCTCAGTCAATGAATGCCGAATGTTTCCTTATAAGGAAATAGCTATCATTAGTATTACAATTTACTTAATCTCTCTGGTGAAATCTAAGTGGTGTTTTGTCTTCATGAGTGATATTTGTTTAGGGTGGTGTTAAGTTCTTCAAAATTTGCTTCATGTTCTATCTTATTTCATCTTCTACCTTGTGTTTTGTCAATCTTGAGGCCACTTCCTCTATTGTGGTCATTAAATCTAAAAGTATTCACTGAAAATAGCTAAAGAATGGATTGGTTGAAACATGCTAATAAACTCAAGAATATGAATACAATTGTCCAAACAATATTTGAAAAATTTAAAAAAGTTTTCAACACTTTTTTATTGACCTTCAATTATTAATTTTTTTGTAATTGAAATCTTAAAGAAAGACATCACTGAATTAGAACTCTAAAAGTGAATCAAGACTGCAGCCAAATGATAAAAAAGAAAAACATTTATTTTACACAACAAACATTTAATTTTCAACATAATCTTCTTCCTTGTAGGCACCTCCGTGTGGCTTAGTAAGCTTAATTAATTACCCCAAACCAAAGTGATTAATCTCATTCCACTGTCCATACTTAAGAATATATTGTATCAGTTTGGAATTAATTGAGAATTTGTTATGTGACTTGTTTCTTACATTGAAGCAAAATATAAAACTTTTATAAATTGAGATTTCTTTTTAATCCTTTCATCCCAAGCAAGGCAATAAAACCAATAATATACAAGGGGTTAATGAGTGTGAGAGAATATAAGAAAAAAATATTATTAAGAATAATAAAAGAACAGGAATTAAGAAGACAGAAGACAATGATTGACATTGCATTAAAATTTTTGAAGATCAAAATTGATTAGAAAACAAGAAGTAGGAAGAGAATTCCACAAGCGAGAAGTGTGAGAAAAGAAGAAACTGCTAGCATAGAACTTACAGTTTACATCTAGCAGCCATTTCAGCAGTAAAAGGATGAAACTTTGCCACCAATCTAGTAGTGTGCTTAAATTCATAAAGTCTATGTATCATAGAGAAACATTCATTAGAACAATTACAATGAAAATATTTATAGAAAAGACAATGGGAAGCTACATTACAGTTGTAGGAAAATGACTGAAGACAAGATGCCAGGTTAAGACTAATAACATTGCAGATTCTTCTTTGAATTTTATCAACAATGTCTAAATATATAGCAGAAGCTCCAGACTATATGTGGCAGCAGTATTTAATACATGGATGAATGGTAGACTTATAAATGTGCAAGATGGATTCTGATGAGAAAAATTGTCTAGCACAATACAGTGAATCAACTTTCCTAGCAGCACAGCCAGCAATTGTTTCAATATAATCTTTCAACTTCATGTCAATGAAAAATGTTAGCCCAAGAATGTGCAATGACTTTATTTCCTGGAGGTTAGCATCAGCCATGCTGATGAAAGGGAGAGAGAAAAAACTTTCTGCCTAAGTGCTTTTTCCATTTTTTTGGTCCTGTTCTAAATTACTGCAGGAATTAATTCTACATTCATGTTTGAAAGCTTCTTCAGCTCCCAAGTCAGATCCTGGGTTTTTTTTTTATCTTTTCAGTTTCTTTGGAGTCTCTTCTTGTATCATATGTAATATCAAAGTCAATAATTACAACAAACATACTGCTTTCTTTATCTATAACAATAAGGACAGGTATTTGTGCTTCAATGGCAATGATCTGCTTGGACTGAGAAATCCCATGAGTCATCCCAGATTATCATTATTGGTTCTCCTGTTTTTCAAAGTTCAGACAAAATTTTATCTTTTCTTTCCTGACCTCATATCAGAGTATACCAAATTCTTTGGCTATAAGGAAAAAGATTATCAACAAATGAAAAAATATAGAGGGGCATTTGGACACAATCCAGAGCCAATATCTGTTGAAGAATAAAATGACAAATATATCTATGTGAATGAGTGTATGTGTGTGTCCATGTTCTGGATTGGGGCATCTGTATGATTAAATGTGTGTGTGTGTGTGTGTGTGTGTGTGTGTGAATTTATGAACATTTTTACATAATTACATAAATGTATAATCTGTGTGTATGTATATATTGATCAAATTTTTATGGCTTATCAACCTTTTGCAAGTTGTTTAAAGCCAGAAAATATTTTGACATTGTAAGAATTTTTGGAAGATAATAATACAAGTCCTGTTACAATTCCTACTAATTAACCCATACATGGAGGGAGAAGAGGTGAAGTTATACTTTTCCCAAGGGTATTTGTGCATAAGTGACTATAAGGAACACAACTGGAATTGGAACATGGCTTTCAATTTTCCAATTTCAAGCCATTATTTATTACACCATCTGCACATCCAAGCTTACAGCACCTGATATTCCCAAGCAGTCACCCATCTAGGTACTGACTAGGCTCAGTGTTGCTTAACTTCAGGGATTGTACAAGAACTGGTTTTCGGTATGATATGGCCTGTAAGCCTTGTGTATGTGTATACATTTAAATGGAATACATTTTGAAATGTAGTCAAGATGTGGCCAATAGTCTGAAAAATCTATGGAATAATGAAAGTGGTTCCTGTTAGGATTTCAAAAAAAAGGTAATGAGAAATCAACTAAAAACATGTCTTCCCAACTCTCGACACATTTTTCATTCATCATCTGCTGAATAGCAGCCATCTTGAATCCAGATATTAATGTTTATCTTTTGTCATTTTTTTCTTTTTCTTATTTGCCAACCTAAATGATGTGTTTTCTTTCTTAATGGAATCTTTCCTCCTTCCATTAATTTTGTGTGTTTATGTGTATATTTATTTGCTTTCTATTATAAAATAAGTTCGATGCTGTTAAGGATTTTAATTCAGACATAATTGAAAAATGAATTATAGCTCAGATGCAGCTATATTTTTGCTCATTTTGTATTGTATGCTATCTTTTCCTTGGCAAGAAAAGCAAGTCATTTCCCGAGGCTCTTGATTCTAAAAAAATTATCATGATCCATGTCATCAAATATAAATAGGTTGCCATCAGCAAAAAAAAATCAAAAATCAAAGGAAAAGTCAGACATGTTGAGATTTATATAATGAGACCGAAAAAGCAAAGACATTGTTTCATCCTTAAGAAGGTTGTAACATAAAAGGGAAAAACATGATAAAAACATTAATGACTTTTTGCACAAAATGAAGTCTAAAGAATTTGGTTAATTAGGGCAAAAGTCATTGACATAAGAACAGTAACAACAAAAGGTGAAAAGTTTATGCAGATGGCTTTAATAAATGTCATCAAAGGAGAGAGAGAGAGAGAAGAAAGTAAGTTTGTGGTGGGGTTGGGCAGAGTGAAAGCCATAATTCTTTGGTCTTTAAATGAGTAGAGAGAAGGTCAAAGAAGCCTGACTAGGAATGACAAGGCTCATCTTGATTATCTTAGAAAACAAGAGACCCAGCATGGGTTAATGGTTAATGTGTTTGTCTGGTTGACCATCACTACTGTGACCCATACTTGTTGCTTAATGTCAAATAAATAACATTGAATAACAAAAGAAATCTAAGATTGTCATTAATCTGTTTATGAATTTTATTTTTCCTGAACAACAATTCATATTGGAAATTTATCAGAGGATAAGATAGCTCAGAAGATATGGGGGTAAATCAGAAATTAAATGCAATTTTGAAATCATGCAGTAAAAAAAAAAAGATGATGCTGAGGCATGACCCAACACGTACATGGGTGGGATGAGTAGCTACCTGTGCACTGCATTTTATTGTTCAGTTAAGTGATATGGCACAACAGAGTCAAACATGCTCATTGCACTATCAAAGAACAAGCACCATAGGACACTTTGTGTGGACAGCGAGAGTCAAGTCAGTGGAAATCCATCACCAAATGTTGTTGGAGTATGGCACATGCAGCATGAATCAGCAAAAGATGTATAAATTGGTTGAATCCTTTAAAGTGAGATGAACAAATGTAACATATGAAAGCCAATCTAGTCAGCCATCAACATCATTCACTGAAGAACACATGCAGATGGTGGATGTCTTGAAGAATGATGAATTATGTTAACTCAAGTGGTAGCAACTGTGAGCATAAGGTATGGATCTGAGCAAGCCATAGTACATGATGTCTGCAGTTACTGTAAAGTTTGTGTGTTTTAGATGCCAAAATAAGCAAGCAGGACAGATATAGCTTTGTGAGTAAACCAAAAATATAACAGACAATGAATGTCTATTATGTTTGATCATGAGTTGTTCTAAACTTTGTATATTTGCTTTAATTTTGGGTGAAAATAAAGACAAAAATTTTCCAACATTTAGATATTTTTTATTATGCTGTTCCTTGATTTAAGCTTTCAGCTCATATGAGTCATCTTCAGGGTGGTTATACAGATATTTAAACAAAGATATTCACCATCAAAGATGATATCCTGTTATGTTGACATAGAAGATTGCTATGTAACAATAACACTTGCAGAATAGCAGACGCAAGTTATAAATTCATGATGCAGTTCTATGATGTTGTACTACACGAAAAAACAAAATATTAACCTCAGAACCATATGTCTAGATGCAATGTAATGTGTTGTGACTAGTTTGAAATGTAATTCTGTTTAGTGTGAGTTGCTTTGTTTTAATGTACGTGGCCTTCAATATCTGAAGGTTCTTTTTACTGTGTATATGTGTGAGTATTATTGTGTTATCAACTAATATCTGTCTAATATTATGTACATGACTATGTTTTTCTAAGAAATATTGTTTAATAGAACTAAGATCAGAAAGGTGACAGGTAAATCTGCAGGAGAGCGTGGTTGTAGTAAAACCAATATATGTAGTGGGTTAGTATCAGAAATACAATCTCTGAACAGATTGTTTTTTCTATAGAGGATTTAGTTGTGTGGTTGTTGGGTTATTAGAGACTATGAGGTCAATTGTTTTAATTTTTTTTATAATATATGATCAGCTTAACTTGTTTATTATTATTAATAAGTTTAACATTTCTGCCTATTATGTTTTTTATGTGTTGTAATTATTATGCATTTTAATTACAATAGTATAAATATATATATATATATATATACACACATATAATATATATATATATATATATATATATATATATATATATATATATATATATATATATATATATATACACACACACACACACAGAAGGATGCTGAGGATACCATTTGAGCAACAACAAAGTTTTAGAGAAAATGGAAACAAAAAGGCCGCTTATACTTAACATCAAGAAAAGACAGTTGAAGTTTCTGGTGCACATAATGAGGAAAGAGGGCTTAGAAAATCTGATACTCACAAGATACATTGAAGGCTGGGGGTGGCCAGAGGAAAACAATGCATAACATACTTAATGAATTTGAGTAAATGGATGGTGGGACAAGGTTTAGGAGAAATATCAGAAAGACAAAAAATTTTTTAAGAGCTACAAAGGACAGGAAGTTGTGAAGAGCCATGATTGCCTATATCCTGATACCTTAAAACTATATATATATATATATATATTTATATATATCTCAAAAATTTTTAGAAAGAATAGTAAGATTTATAATCCAGTGTTATTATTAATTATTTTTATTTTTAAAAAACAGTGTTCAATACAATTCTGCTGATCATAAATATTATAAATTTACTAATTTAAAAATATGGTTCCATCACTACACAGGAATTACCATGTTTCAAAAACAGAAAGTAAAATCTTCAAATTTAATTATAGAATTAAATTAAAATCCCTAATACTGTTTCATTTTGAAGTGAAAATATACACAACTGCTTTTCTGAGAAAGTCATTCCTACAAAATATATATGTATACAGTATTATGTCACTTAGCTGATGGATATGTTAAACATATGGTCTCCTCTGTGAGTTCAATCTTCAGTGGGTGACCAATACTTTCATCCTTGTGTCACATCTAAGCTGAACTTAGAAAATCGCCATATAGTCTCCTCTGTGGAGTATAGGCCCACTGTCTCGCCATGCTAGATGTTACTGTGGTTTCTGTAGCAAGCTTTTTTGTTAGGGTTACTTTTCTTGATCCAAAATCATCCACCTTTGAATTCAGTATTGTTCTTCTATACTGGGGGCCAACCAAAGCTAGTTGGGGCAGGGGAGAAGAAATGGATTCATACCTGTGCAAATTGGCTTACAGCCATTTAACATTGAAACACCGGTTCTTGTACAGTCACCTATCAAGCCTGGCTACTATCTAGATGGGTGACTGCTTGGGAAGACCAGGTGCTGTAAAAAAAAAATGTGTGTGTGTCGTATAAAGGGCTTATGGTCACATCATGTTGAAACACTGCTTCCTGTACAATCACCAAACTTAAGCAACATCGAGCCTAGTCAATACCTAGATGGGTGACTGCTTGGGAAGACCAGGTGCTGTAAGCTTGGATGTGTGTGTGTGTGTCATATAAAGGGCTTATGGTCACATCATGTTGAAACACTGCTTCCGGTACAATCACCAAACTTAAGCAACATCGAGCCTAGTCAATACCTAGATGGGTGACTGCTTGGGAAGACCAGGTGCTGTAAGCTTGGATGTGTGTGTGTGTCATATAAAGGGCTTATGGTCACATCATGTTGAAACACTGCTTCCTGTACAATCACTGAACTTAAGCAACATCGAGCCTAGTCAATACCTAGATGGGTGACTGCTTGAGAATATTAGGTGCTGTAAGCTTGGATGTGTGTGTGGTGTAATGCTTGGAATTTTTAATTAGAGAGCTGAGTTCCAATTCCTACTAGGTTCATTATATTCATTTACACAAAAATACTCTTGGGAATGGTATTAATTCACCTCTTCTCCCCTAGCTATGGGTTCATTAGTAACACTTGTATCACTAAATTTTTATTATTTCAAAATAGAAAAAAATTCTTACAATCTAAAAATATTTTCTAACTTTAAATAACTTGCATAGGGTTGATAAACCATAAAAAAACAAATCAACCAATCAATCTACACACATAATGTATGAAGGTCCAGTAACTAAGCTCTTAGAACTGAACAACTATCTGTACATACAATTTGTTAATGATAAAGGCTTGTGAAAAACAAACCACACTTTTCAGAAAAAGTAAATACAGAGAATTTATGCACATATACATGCATTCACATACATTTATTCTTATAAATGGGTTAAATTATTATCCCTAAGCATTTATACATAACTACATATACACACATGTATGTGCTGAGAATGTAGTCTAATAAATATCAGCAGTTCAAATTCTGGGTGAGTCTGTTGCATTCACTTTTACACTAATGTGTAAAAGGTTTCCAAATGATCAACATCAGGATTTAAATTCTGAGTATTCCTTCTAGACTAATTGCCAACCAAAGGTATCAGCACAGTTTGTCCTGCTATTCACCCATAGCTGGGGCAGGGGGGAGATGGATTTATACTTTCCCGAAGATTATTTGTGCATAAGTGAATATAATGAACACTACTGAGATTTAAACTTGGCTCTCCAATTTCTCATTCCAAGCCGCTATCCATTAATCCTCCTGCATACACGCACATATATATAAAGGCTCTGTCTCTATCTCAAGTATTAAGCATTCTTTCCCTATAAATATAGCAAATATATATAGCAAATTTTAAACAAATGTGCATGTGTGTGTGTGAAATGTATTTGATTTAATTATTAGGTTGTCCCAAAAGTTCGTAAACACTTGCGAAAAATTGAATTTTTATGCAATTTTTAATTGTTTTTTTACTTTATTGTTAATTTTGATAATTTTGAAAAAATTTTATTTCATTAAAATTTTTATTTAATTGTTTTTTGTGTTTATAAGCGATGGGTTCAGAAAGAGCAAAAGACACCGTCGGTTCCAAAACAAGATCGATTCGGCAAGAAAGTCATGTTGTGCGTTTGGTGGAACTTTGAAGGAATCGTGCATTTTGAGTTGGTTCGAATGGTCCTGCCATCAGTGCCAAACTTTACTGTCAGAAACTGGAGTGGGTCTCACGAAAAATTGAAACAAAAAGTACCGGCTCTGATCAACCAAAACAAACTTTGATGCAGCAGGACAATGCCAAGCCACACACCGCCAGGAAGACCAAAACGACAAGTTTGAAAGAGCTGGACGGCGTTGAGGTTCTGCCACATCCAGCCTACAGTCCTGACTGTGCTCCATCAGATTACTGCCTTTTCTGCTCAATGCAACACTTTCTGAAGGGCCGCCGATTCGACTCGTTTGATGAGATCGAGGAAGCATGTCAAGAATTCTTTGATTCAAAGCCGAATGGTACTTTCACCAGATCCGAAAGCTTGCAGATCGATGGCAGAAAGTCTTGGAAAATGATGGTCTTTATTTTGAGGAATAATTTTTGTTGTTTTTGTTATTACTTGGCGATTAAAATTTCAATTTTTTGCAAGTGTTTACGAACTTTTGGGACAACCTAATATTATTCAGGTCAGTTTTCCATACTTACAACCTTTCAACTTTATTTTGTTAAAAAATATGTATCATGCTTTTGGTCTGATCTTGCTGTTCCAATGCCTTAATTTTGGGGGTAATTCTTCCACTTTCATTATAAGCCCAGGTCATTATCAAGACAATATACAATAATTTTAGGGTTCCTTACAATGGCACTTTGACTACTTCAGTAGAATCATAAGGTTGATCTTCACAAGTGTCTTCTTGTGTCAGGCTACACCAAACTTAGTAAAGAAACCCTGCAACATCTTATTTTACTATAAGGCTTCATTATTTTTTCTTATTATATTCAATCAGAAAAACAATCATCAGCATTTGCTCCAGTTGCTGTAGTTTGGTTTTTAATAAGATCCAAAGTAATATTCGAGTTTCACAGAACATAGCCTTATGAATTTGGTGGTATAATAATTTTGAGTTCAATCCCTGTACTGGGTAGTCCAAATACAGACTCAGTGAAAACAGAGTAAGCAATAACTGAGCAGTACTAAATATAACAAGGCGAGATATCTTTAGACATGGACAGCAGAAAAAGAATGATCTCTCCCAAGAGATTAAATGAAATTCAAAATTCCATGAAGGTTACTCAGATCAAGAGATACCTGAAGAAGTTTAGATGACACAATGACTGAAACAGGAAAATAGCAACAAAGATGAGTACACTAGTGCAAATGTAAATAATGACATTAATCATCAAATAAATTATTTTTTATATTTATATTCAATCCAAAAAAACATTCTCCTGCATTTGCTCCAATTGCTGTATTTCAGTTTTTGACAAGATCAATGATAACATTGTACTCATTGAAGAAATCAAATTAATTAAATCAACATAAATTTAATTAAATACCAGTCATTAAATCAAAGATGAAATCTGAATGTAAATTTAGATCAATTAAAAATTTTATTTACTGACTTTTGGATAGTTTTATTGAAATTACAATCAAAATGATGTTAATTGTCTTTTAATATAACAATAGAGAAATGCATATCTCATTGCAGGATTTCAATCATTTCACACTGTAACAGTAGAGAATAAACATATTTGAATTAATATCTTCATTCAGATTAAACATTGAGAATTGCCTACATTGTTATCTAATATCATTAAATTCTAGATCCTTCCTATCTAAAATGTCTTCACCATCTCATGCTTGAGGCATGTCCTTCTTGCTGAGATGTAAAAAGACACCAGAAATGTCAAGTAGTGAAAATCATATCTTCCACAACATTAACTTTTGACCTTCTGGGGAGATTAGCAAATGGAACAGGCACCTAAAGAAAGCCAATGGGTACAGTAGATGAAAAATTGGTGCCTAAAGATGAAAAAAATGCTTCATATTTTTTTGATTTGTTTTCTACGGTTTATCAACCCTTTGTGAATTATTTAAAGCCAGAAAAGATTTTTAGACTTTTTTTTTCTTTTGAGATAATAATTGTTTCATAATACAAGTCCTACTAATTAATCTATAGTTAGGGGAAGAAGAGGTTGATTCATTCCTAATTAGAATTTAATAAACTGACAAGAAATTATGTAGATATAAAGGGGAGGGTCAATTCTATATTACAATCAATATATAAACAGATCCCTCATTTTGTGGCCACTACATTTATATTCCAGAGAATCTAAATAAATCTAAAAGACATAGGCATACTTGTGTAGCTAATCAGTATTCCATTGATTGACTGATTCCTTTTCTACAACTTATCAGCCCTTTGCAGGTTATTTAAAGCCAGAAAATATTTTTAGATTGTAAGAATTGTTTTTTTTTTTAAATAATAATTGTTTAGTGATACAAGTCTGGGCAAAGAGAAGAGGTATAATGATATTGTTGTGCACTACACTGAATGGGACTCTGTTTGTGATTGGTCAAATTCAGGAAAATGGTTCATGTGTATGCATAGCTGGACCTGGATATACCTAACAGCTGAAGTAGTTATATGCTTCTTCTCAGCTTCTGTGATATTGCTTTCAGCTACATTCCCAATAGTGCTAGGATTGTCTCCCAAGTTTTGATATAATCAAGAAGTCATCTGTTTGAGAAATTGTATATGGTAAGGTTCAAACCCAAGCCTCATGGTTAGAAGGCTAATACTCTAACCGTTCAACCATGTGCTTGATGTGTATCTGTTAAATAACTAAATGTGGGAGGAACTGATTGCTAAACTGTTTACCTTCAACAAAGCAAGAGAGCGTTTCTTGCTTTTCATCAAGTGAAATAAGAAAAGAATTGATTTTAATGCCTCACAACTTTATTCAGTTTCCTGAAATTAATTCTTCTAAATGGATTATCTTGTTGCTGAGATTATCTGCCATAACTCCTCACCAAAGCTCACATTTGAGATGAGAGATCTTTTTATGAACTCAGCTAGTATCTATTACCTGACCATATTGTTATGACATTAATTTATATGTTGAGTATTGTCTAGAGAAGTCAATCAAATTTTATGTTTATAGTGAATATAAAAGTCTTTATTTTTTGTATGTGTTCATATTTCTGCATGTCCAATTTCATCAGTATCGGTCAATTCATATTTGTTGCTAAGTGTGTACTAATGTATATAAGCAAAAATGTTACTAGGTGTGTGCATGTCTGAGTACATTGTTGTATTTATGTATACAAATTTAAATAACCCATAGAGGTTAATATCCTATTAAACAAAAACTATGTATGCAAGAGGAAAAGAGTAATTAAGCATCAAATGTTCGTTCAAACATGTTCAAACATCATATCAAACAAATCAGAAATAAAAATACCAGAATTTCTTTCTTTTTTTCTCTCCATATCTCATTCTCTGATGAAGCTTTAATAAAAGTGAAACATTAAATTGGTAAACATTTCCTATTTGTTCTTTATCCTATCATTAAAGTGTATAGACATTTTGTGTCTATTGAGCTTGTCCATCTTCCTCTTCAAATTGCAAATGATCCTTTTCAAAAAAGACAGATGAATATATATATATATATATATATGTGTGTGTGTGTGAATGTGTGTGTCTGTAAAATATTGAGATTTTATGCATCTATGTATGGAAATACATAGAGGTATGTGGATTACAGGGAGATTTACATTGTATGTACCTGTGCATATATGTGGGTACACCCAAGATGTTTGGTCATTTGATCAAATTCAGGAAAATGGTTCATGTGTATGCATAGTTGGGCCTGAATATACCTAACAGCTGAAGTAGTTGCATGCTTGATCAACGATTTTAATACTGATTTTCAAGGCAAGCAGGTAGGTCCTCTACACTTAGAAAATTGGTTCTCTTAGCATAAGATAAACTTAGTAAAATTCTATATATGCATACATATATATAAAAAATGGAATATATATATATATATATATATATTATGCAGGTATAGGTATATATATATGTGTGCACATGAACATATATTTGTTAGCTTATACATATTATGAATATATATATATATGTGTGTGTGTATGTGTGTGTGCATGTGTATTCTTTATTTACCTGGAATTTGAACTGCTGATATCCATTAGACTACCTTCTCATCACATACATGTGTGTGTATGTAGCTGTGTATAAATGCTTGTCTGTGTGTATTTACTAATGTGTGTATGCTCTTGATTCAATGCATCTCTAAGAATAAGTGTGTATGTGTGTGTGCATAACCTGAAGCATATATATATAATCTATGTGTAGGAATATGTGTATGAAATGAAGATTTAGACATTGTGTGTGTGTGTATCTATGTAACATAAGAACAGGAGTGATACAGAAGTGAGACAGAGTGCATGCAAATCCCTAAATCACTTCAAAGTTCACCTGAAAAGGTCATGTCACAGGTGAGAGATTTATCAAACCCACAAATAATAAGTATTTTATTCTAATTCCTGTTTTTCTTTCAGATTAGCATAAAAATCTGTCCTAATTTGCTTTCTAACATGAAAGAGAAATTAGGCACAATGCCTGACCTCGATTTAAATTTTTTTTTTTTTTACCTTCAAAAGCAATAGCTGACATTTACAAAGTGCATACTTTCTATCAAAAACAGGAGTCCATTTATTGAGTCTAATGTCTATGTATCTATCTCTCTCTCTCTCCTTGTCTCTCCAATCAAATTTCTGT
Organism: Acanthosepion pharaonis; assembly: GCA_903632075.3. Classification (NCBI taxonomy): domain Eukaryota; kingdom Metazoa; phylum Mollusca; class Cephalopoda; order Sepiida; family Sepiidae; genus Acanthosepion; species Acanthosepion pharaonis. Next base: position 60,908 of record CAHIKZ030001755.1, on the reverse strand, counting down.
TAAACTACCTATCTATTTCAACCCATTCATATCTACATTAGTATGTTCATATCTATTTCAGTTTGTTTGTATCTATCTATCAATTTATCTATCTCAATCTGTTCAATATGTCTTAGTCACTTTATCTTTAATTATCTAAACATATTGGCTGGGCTGAGAATTTTTCATTGTCTTCTTGTTTCTCTCTCAGTTAATATCTTTTTAAGCCAAGTCATTTCAATCAAATTCTACTTCTCCCTCTTTATCACAGTCCCACAGTATGCATGCTCTCCCTCCCACCACACACACACACAAACACACACACACACACACATATATATTGCAATGCTCTGACTCTCTGATCTGCAAGTAGAGAAAATAAAGTCCTATTGAAAAATGACAGGGAATTATTCTAATCTTATCTTTCTTTTTCTATACAAACACTTATACAAATATACAAAGATATTTACTAAGCTGTACTGAGACCAAATAGGATAAAATGAATGGTAAGAAGATTGTGTAGCATTGTGATTCAGTTTTCAACCTCTATTACATCTTCCTTCTCTATTTTATGAACTACTGCACTAGGGTAGACGACCAAAATGGGTATTTATTAAGTTTGCCTTAGTCTGACACAGCATGAATCCCCAAAGAGGATAACAGTTTATGATACAAGCTTGCTAACCATTGAAATCACTATAATAGTAATTGTCTTCAATGCAAGGGCACACTTAAATAACTCTTTCATTTCCTTCTTAGAATCTGAAATCAATATACATTTCAAATCTGTTTTTTTGAAACTGTTTTGTTACTTGGACAATCAATCAGTGTTGGAGAAGAAATATCTATAATTTTTTTTCCTTCTACTCAGAATCAAAAAAAAAGAATAGCAATACAAAAAAAATCTGATATCTTGAATCTATAGCTGAACTAGTGTCCAGTGTTGTCTAAAGAAAAAAATAGGAACAGAATCTGGGTTTGCTTTTTAACGTTTTTTTTTTTTTTTCATTTCACACCAAACAAGGTAATAAAGCTACTAAGACATAAGAGGTTTACTGAGAATGAAATAAACTGAGAAAATATTATTAAGAAGAAAGTGGATAAAAGAACAGGATTTGAAAAGACAGAAAGATGACAACTGATGTTAAATTTTTGAAGATCATAGTCGAAAGTTCAACAAGCAAGAAGTGCAAGAGAAGAAACTATTAGCATAGAACTTACAGACACATTTAACAATTTCAACATTAAAATGATGAGACCTAATTACCAATCTCATAATTCAGTTAAATTTGTCAAAATACCAAAGAGGAAAGCTCATCAGAACAATTGCTATGAAACTATTTATAGAAAATGCAAAGTGAAGCTACATTACAGCAACGGAAAACTGACAAGTTGAGATGTCAAGTCAGGATCCAATAAGAATCCAGATTTTTCTTTGGATTTTGTCAAGAATGTCTTCATATATGGCAGAAGCACCAGATCTGATGTGGCAACAATATTCAATGCACGGACAAAAGCAGACTTATAAAAATAACAAAGAGAACCAACTTTCCTAATAACAGACTTAGTAATTGACTTCTTATAATCGTTCTAATTAATATCAGTGGAAAATATTGGACTGAGAAGGTTGCAATGGATTACTCTCCTGGAGGTTAGCATCAGCCATGCAGAAACTACAAAGATCTCCCAAAACCCCGACTAAAATCAATTTCTTTGTTAGATTTCTGGCAAAATGCCATGAAACATAGACAAAAAGAATTTTCTTCTGGTATATTTAGAATGAGAAGTTTATGAGTTGAAAGATGTTTCCAAAAGAGATGTCTGCCAACAAATCATTTTGTTTAGAGTTGTCAAGCCTAGGAGTGAGATGCCAAATATGAGGCATCATCATCATCATCTTTCATTCTGTTGATGAAAGACAAAAATGAAAATAAAAGCAAATAAACAAATATTTACTCAGATTTTTGCCAGAAGCAGTCCAGTCAGAATCCATGAATGAAATTTCCCTTTAACACTTTCACTGCGGTATTTGTTATAGGATTGTTGCCTGGCTGTGCTGGCTCATTATGTGAAGAAATAGGAAATTGCCATTTACTGGGAATAAATAACTGTAAATACACTGATGATGATTTCTCATGGTTGATGCTAGTTTAGATTTGATTAAATATTAGTAGTACAGACTAAGCTAAATATCACTTCCAACACAATAAAAAAAAACATATTTCAAAAGAGTTCATATTGTACAATGCTACAGATCTGTGAGGGCTTTGAAATTGCAGTAAGTACATCTTAGTTTATAATACAAACACTAGGATCTAACATTTCATGGTAACTTAAAAACAGAGATATCAGGCAAAGTAAATTTTGTAAAGATGTATTTCTTGAAAACATATATGCATCAACATCAGGCAATGTAAATTTTGTAAAGACATACAAGGTGCATCAGAAAAGAAACAGGACTGAAAAGAAACACAGTCCTCTTGAGGGTTCCCATGTCTGGAAAACAGGTTGCCTTGATGAACATCACTGTACTGGAGCAACCTCCCGACTCACACAACCTGTGTAATTGTTTTTTCCCCTAGCTTAAGAGGGGTCATCAAATGGACCCATTTACTTGATGTGGAAACCATCAAGAGGGCCATGACAACTGAATGTCTTATTGTTTCTTTCTCCACTTGATGATTGTGTGATTGTGCCTTATAAATGCAAATCTTTCTCTTATAAAGCACTATTCAGCTTTGCTTGATCATCGATGCACTAGCCGAGATGGTCTAAAGCAGATCTTATCTAACGATTGTTTCTCCTGCTCAGGGTAACACAGGTTCAAGTCCTACCAGAGAGTTCATATTTTTCTTTAATAAGTTTTTTCAAATATTCAGACAATAGATGAAAATAAATAAATACAATGTCTACTCAAATATGGCTATCCACTAAAAATAATGTTTAAATAAGAAAATATATATATATATATATATATATATATATATATATATATATATTTATATAAATACATATGCACACATAATGAAAGTAATTATCTGACATGATTTCTTTTAAATGTAAAAGGATACTGTCACTTTAGCGAAGAAAATGAAATTTCTGTATTTACTGATTGGGCGGTGGGGGGGAGAGAAATGTTTTAAAGAGGTAAAGGGAGAATAATTTTTTTTACATTGGGTCAGGAGGACATTGGCAAATTGTGATTGTATAGAGCTGAACTAATTTTAAGGAACTTTGACATAAGATAATTTGTAGCTATTTGTACAAGTTCTGTCCAGAAAATCTCTAACTACTTAATATTAATGGAGAATATCCTACCTATGGCAGTGGTGCCTCAAACCTAGACTTACTCTTGAGACCTCAAATACAAATCCTAGCATCATTTTCATTTTCCAAAAGTTTTCTTTTGGGATAATCAGCAGCAGTCTCATTACATTCTCCTTAATCTCATTCATAGCATTTGATTTTAGCTTTGGATAAATGAAGAATTTGCAGAAAGCTAAAGCTGGACTGGGCTTTTAGACATGATGACATATGTGGATGATGTAATTTTTAAAAAATAAAAAAAAACACTGCATAAGACATGATAAATAGGCAAACACATTGTCATGATAAAAGCAATAATCACACAGGACACAAGATCACTTATTAATATCTCACTGTTGACTGAGTAACCCCATGGAAGAGTGTCTGTTCAGTAAAGTTACCTTTAATTGCTTGCTGTGTTATATTCATGCAGCAAAACAGGGTTCTTTAGATGTTCAAAATGTATTGTGTGTTCAGACAGGCTTTACATACCTAAAAACCTCAGTTTTTGTGGACATTTAAATCTGGACAGAAAATTGATCCACATTTACAGTGATTTTTCACAAGCCATTCATTGTAAGATGCTACTCTTGAAAGACATTCTTCTATGTTTTTCTTCACTCAATGCTCCAAAAATGTAACCTTGTGCCAGATGTGGTTTAAGCAAATACCTATATCTGCATTTCTCAACTGGTGCACTAATGTGCTTTGAAAGATAGCCAGAAAAGTAATTTATGAATTATTTTTTATATTTAAATAATCTTTATTTTTAAAATGCTAGAGATACTAAGCACATGTAACGTCTTCAAAATAAATGTTTATTTCAGAAGACGTCTTTATTATTTTCCTATTTTCAAATTTCAGGACTGATTTTTTCTTATTAAAATTTAAAGTACACTCCAGAGTTTTGGCTATTCCACAAGTGTATGGTCCTGAAGTAAAAAAAAGGTTGAGAAATATTTGATCTGTATTAACAACAAAAGTGTCAGAAAAAAGATCATTTTATCATTTCAGGAAAGAGAAGAGTGACAGAAAATGAACAGCTCTAATGTTTACATGAAAATGTCTATAGTAAAATAAAGTCAGTGTAGTGGATTTTATAAAAACAATGATGGTTGCAGGGAAGTGATATTGGCATTGACAAGCAAGAGTTTTCCTTTTCCAAGATATGTTGCAAAAGAAAGAAGCCCAAAATGAAAGATTGAACATGTCCAGCATTTCATTTCCAAAAAGAATTATACAGTCTAAGGTTTGATTCAAACTTATTTTTGACCAAAATCATTGATACATTAGAAGGAAATTTGGGTAAAGAATGAAGAGCAGACCAACATAAGGTGTCTTAATATAGAGCAATGGTTAACAAGCAGACCATTACAAACATAGCGAGTTTTTTAATGGATACCCATATTTGAGTAGATGTTCTGTTTTATTTATTAAACAGTATATTTGTTTCATCTACCAGCTTGAATATTTGAGAAATCTTTTTAGAAAAATATGTGTTCTTCAACAGGAACACATATTTTTCTAATAAGATTTCTCAAATATTCAGGCTGGTAGATGAAATAAATAAATATTCAGTTTAATAAATAAAACAGAGCATCTACTCAAATATGGTTATCCATTAAAAATAACATTTATCAATAAAATAAAAATATAAGAAAATGGTTAAATTTATAATGTTATTTTAAAATATATAAATTTATCCTATACTAAAATAATTTAAATATTAATTGCATAAAAAAATTCAATATCATTTACTAGAGATTAAATTATGTCACTTAGCATCCTCCATAGTTTGCCCTGACTTTTCAGTTAACCTAATGAATATTTTATAAGCATTTTATTTTGAAAAATACTTTTACTTTTGTTTATAAATACTTGTTGCAAAATAAAATCTGCCAAGAAAGGTGAATGTTGAAGTCCTAAAGGATGAAAACTTTTTCAACTTTGTTAGTTTTCCCAAAAATTGTTCTTGATATTATATATATATATATATATATATATATATATATATATATATATATAAAAAAAAATAAATAAAAACATGACAGGCACTGACCTGCAACTATAATCATGCTCAGATGGATGAGATTTCAAGAGAGATTTAATGTTATTAATGAATGAATTTCAATTCAAATTAGGATCATGGAGGAGAGGAAGATAAGTCAATAAAATATGGAGGAATGATATATAATAAGGAGGAAATAAAGGTAAAACCTAATCAACAAGAAAAAAAAATAGATAAAAATATCTAACCACCAAGAAATTCCCTGCCAAATCCAGATTGTTGCCGATTTATCATTTTCTCCACCTCTCCCCACTCCAGGCACAAACTCTTTCTCGGATTCAGTGTCCTTTCTCTCCACCCTGAGAAGTAGCTGTCATTTACAGTTGCACAAATGAGAGAGAGAAAGAGAAAAAAAAACATGGCAAAGAGCTTTTTCTCAGAAGTAAAAAAAAAAAAATTTCAAAAGAAAGATAGAAAAATAAGCAAAAAGAAAGACATGAAAATGATTTTCCCAGCAAAATGTTAGTTTTGTGTCTGCTCCATTTTATATCTGCAGGGATAGTGGAAAATATTGATTTTAAAGAAACCAACATAAGATCTTCACCACCTACTCAATTTCAAGAGCGCTCTCCTTTACATCAAAACAAATTGGTTAAAAATACGCAATAAAACTTTCTAGAAATTATATTTAATAAAAGAAGCTTTGAGACTTTTGTAGGTATAGTATCTCTCCAGAATGTTTTTGTAGAAAACTCCTAATGTCCATTTTTGCTTTCTGAAGATCTCAAAACAGCAAGTTTTAGACATTAACTCTAACGACTGTAGAATCATTGCAATGTGTCAAAGTTTTCAGAGGTAACCTATTATATTCAAGAGAAAAAAAAAATCTCCTTACTTGCCATGACTCATGGATTTAATGATCAATTCTTGCTCTTTTATTTTTGCTTTATGCCAGACTAGGCTAATCTATGCAAATTGCAACACAACAAGACAATAAGAGAGAGGATGGACTGAAAGTGTGAGCAGTAATGAAATTTTAGAGAAAATGGAAACAAAAAGGAAACTTATCTTGAACATCAGGAAGAGGCAGTTGAAATTTCTAGGGCACATGAGGAAGGAGGGCTTGGAAAATTTGATACACACAGGACAAATTGAGGGCAAGAGGAGTAGAGGAAAACAACACATAAACCTATATAGTGAGCTTGGGCAAATGGATTACAGAGCAGGGTTTTGAAGATAGCCAAAAAGTAAAATTTATTAAGAGCTACAAAAGACAAGATATTGTAGAGAGCAATAATCACCATTGTCCTGAAGAAAGACAGCAAATAGAAGAAGAGTTTGATCTTTACTGTTACAATAATCCTGGTACCTTAATAATATGGTTCTATTTCGGTTTTTTGTTGTTCTATACTTTAGTGTATTTAAGAGAATAGTCTTTAATTATGAATGACTTCTTTTTATGCTAATGATCTTTGAAAAGCATAAATCTATAATTCCCTGTACATACAAATAATTTATTTTAATAAACAAGGGATATCAAAATTAATTGATATTAGCAGTTGGTTCAGCCATTCTTACAACTGTTCTCTGCCAGCTGCAATGATGGAGAAAGCATTACCTCGAACCATGGCCAGTGAGACATGCTGCAAGAGTCACTCCATTTCGCAAGGCTCATCCCTTAATCAAGACGCAATCCTCCGAAGGAACGCTATCGAACAAGGGCCAATAACCCCTGAAGTCTCCACTGCCACAGAAGTAAAAAAATATCTATCAGCAAGAGAAGAATATTTAACTATTTTTTTCATCTCTGTGTCCCGGGCGTCGGATCCTGGCTCAACCCCGGAACTGATCAAATTACTGACTGAAAATGTATCAGCACAGACAAAATCAGAACCTAACAGTTTACAAACTGGCCTTGTGTCTGCCTCCTGTTGTTATATGAAACTGAGTCTATCATAACAGCAAATGTCATTTGACCATAAACTGACTTCACCAAACCACTTCAGTGTCAAATAGTTTATTTGCAGAAAAAAAAAAAAAAAGTTAGAAAATTAAAGGGAGATAACTTTTACACCTGAGTAGTGCTTTTTACAAAAAATTATCTCATTTAAAAAATTTTGTTTATTTACAATGAATAATTTTTCCTTCATAAATTCATACCTGAAGTCTTCATTTAGGTAATAACAATAATATTTTGGTTTTTAAAAATTCATAAAAACAATCCATTTAAATATTTGTCTTATCCAAAATTAATTAGATATAATAAAAAAGAAAAAAAAAATCCATATTAATTCATGTTGCTCTTTTTATTTTAGTATTTATATTTTTATCAGACTTTATTTTCAATGCTGAGGAAAAAAAAAAGCCAATTTCCTGGCTTTAATTGATTTCAATCTTAAATAATCCTCTTAAATAAACCGACTTGTCAATCATTCATTATCATAAATAAGCAATAATCAAATTAATCAGTAATTTTTAAGCAAATTTTTTTAATTTTAAAAATGCATCATCCAGATAAAATACAAATTCTTTATGTTTGGATTTTTTGGTGAAGCAAACCATTTGACAAAGTGAAAATTTGATTTTATTAAAGTCAGTTTTTAGACAAGTGACATTCAAATTTTATTAATTTGACTCCTTAACCATCTATAATTGAACTGTCTCAGTGCCAATCAGACATTCAGTAACTTTCAGATGAGTACTTATCAGATATGTTATAGCCTACTTCCCGAGTTCATCCTTGTGGTATAACCACCTATTTATAATACCAGCATATTGGATGACATCATAGAAGGACCTGTTGAAAAGTTCATAGGATGGTCGGCCAGTTGTTGTATTCTGGTACATTTGCATGTATTTCGGTTTAACAACTAGTGTGTTTATTACATTTATATCTTGATCAGCTCATGAACTTTCCAGCCAGCTAACCTCATATATGAATTTGCTATTCTATACAAGATTAAAGAAACAAAAACAAATTGAGCAATCTTTTCACATGATCACAAAATAGATTTATGAGGAAAAAAAGAGTGTGGAAAAAAAAAATTGAAATTTTTTTCACTTCACCAAAACAGCCATTAATCATATTACAGTGTAACCCGGATATAAGAGAGTTGTCGGGACCGAAGAAGAAGTCTCTTATATCCGGGTTTGGTCTATTTTATATACATTAACACAGGCTCTAATTTGGGACCAGAGAAAATCTCTCTTATATCCGGGTTTGGTCTATTTTATATACATTAACACAGGCTCTAATTTGGGACCAGAGAAAATCTCTCTTATATCCGGGTTTGGTCTATTTTATATACATTAACACAGGCTCTAATTTGGGACCAGAGAAAGTCTCTCTTATATCCGGGTTTCTCTTATATCCGGGTCACACTGTATAATCTTTTCTATCATCCCTTCTTTCTTTCTTTCTTTGTTTTTCTCACTGAAACCAAACAGTGTCTCTGATATGCCTTTTCTGGTTCAAAATATGGAATATTCCATGATTTATGAGGTATTGGCATGTCATAATGTAACGAACATGTTAAGAAGGAAGTCACACACAGAATTATCATAAGACGATAACAATTGATATACAATGCAATTGCCTAATTGTATCACAAATTGGAACAAAGCAATCAAGTGAAATAGAGAATAATCAAGAGTAAGTAAAACAAACATTGGTAACTTTCAAAATTAAGGACAAAACCGGAAAGAGAACATTTGTCTGAAATCAGAGATCAGGCTGTTATATGAATTGACCAGTAAGGATGGATCTTCATGCCTGCAAAAAAAAAAAAAAAAAAAAAAAAAAAGGTATGTCAAAAGCACGGGTTTTTCCCATGACACTGCTTTTATTTTAACTACCCTTACTACTCAGCTATTTATTGTTTTTATGTTATTGTAATTAGAATTGAAATAAAATCCAAACATGTAATAAAAGATAAATTATACATTTTCTTTTTCCATGAGAACTGACAACAAAAATAGTAAACACTATTAGATTGTTTATTTATACTATTCATTATATTGCTTATTGGAATGGTTGGCAAAACATCAGCTAATTGATAAATAATAAAGATTTCCTTACAGATGGCTTATATATTTTAATTTAGTAAATTTTTATGAATAAAAAACTGTTTTCATATTTCTTTATAAGATGTTAAATGATAAATATTGCATTAGTTTAAATTCTATTACTTTTGTTTGTTTGGGTTTTATGGCATATCAACCACTATTACTTTTAGAATGCTGTAAATCTAAACTTTTGTGCATGTGTAGCCATATCAACGTAAACTTACATGAAATCCTATAGGATGAAATGCACTACAAAATTTTTTACCACCTGTGTGTGTGTGTGTATATATATATATATATATATATATATGAGAGAGAGAGAGAGAGAGAGAGATAGATAGATACACACATAACACAAACATTAGCAAACTCCTGACCTTTTGTCACAGTCCTATCAAAAATTGCAGAGGGCAAATTGACATTTTAAGCAAAAAAGAAGAATCCTTCCAAAACCAAATAGAAATTGTGTGGCTTTGCAAGTTAACAAACATGTCACCCAAAAGGTATTACAATTATTTATTTAGCTCAGATAATAATAATAATGTCTCTGTAAAAGTAAATAAATATTACACCCTACTTTATTTCCTATAATATGCCATAAACAGAGTTGAGGTGGTTACTTTAATGGAAGATTCAGTCTAAAATTTAGGTTTTTAACTAAAATTCTTGATGTTGAATTCCACAGAAGGACAATATGTAGAGTTCAGGTTTCACACTGATTATTACCAACAAAGCTTTGCTTATTTCTATCTTTGTTTTGACAATTTTAACAGCAACTGAATGCGACCAAATAGAGGTTCAGTAATGAAACACGTTGAATAATTATATGTCCTCTAAGGCCAACAAAATGAGTCTTCAGTTTTATTTTAGGCAGCAAGGATGAGGAAGTAGAAGATAGAAACAAATTTTAGATGATATTTTGGTACCGATTTGAATAGAAATTATTTTGGAATAAGGGATTTCATACAATGAAGTGCACCTTAGGGTGCATATATGGGTCCTAAATGATTATCCGGGTCTGAAGTTTTTATGACTACATAGCAAAATCTACAAGTGAAATCTCCAAAGCAATCATCTCATATCCACAAAAAGGGGAAAAAAAAGAAAGAAAAGAAAATAGAGTAAATAAATAGAAAACTTCTGGGATCAAATGGCACTCAGCTGGAATGAAGGGAATTCCAGTTGTAGGCCTATATAGCTGAATTACATTCTAGAATACCCTATATACATGAGCATAATGTGAGTTTTTTATGATTTCTTTTTTGTTTTTGCATAAAGAATTGATGAGTCACACTATACACAGGCAATTTTTTTTTTTTTTTTTTAAGTTAAAAATAATGCATTTTTGGTGACCAGTTGCACTATATATATATATATATATATATATATAGGTATTTTTTTTCTGGAGGAGCTAAAATTCATGCCCAAAATATTCAGAGATGGGAGTGGGGGGGGCACTATACATGGAGTTGGTTTATACACAAGTATATATGGTAGTCAGTTATGAGTCACCAATTGGCAGGTGCCAAGCCATTGGTGAAGATCTAGAGTTACGGTCAGAGAGAGATGTAGATTCAGAGGCAGCTGGAGTACTCACTGGAGGAAAAAAAAAAAAAAAAGATCTGGTTCATTAGTCAGATGTAAGGAAAGAAAAGCAAGTAGCAGCAAAGATATCCCAACTATTACTTACCCATCCCCCCAAGAATGTGAACCCAGGAATAAAAAAAAAAAAAGAAAGAAAATCCCCCCAATTCAGGTTTTCTTTTTTTTTTTCATTCATCTTCCATTCTTTTGTTGAATGTACATTGGGTCTTTCAAAGTTTTTGTTCACACCAATGCAACAAATAGGAATCAAAAACATATCAGGGAGGAAAGCCGTCTATTTGATGAAAAGCTCATAAGAGATGCAAGTGTTTGTTTATGCACAATGTTATCATGAATTCTGTTTTTTCTCAATGTATGCTGGAAGTTGATGAAAATGAAATAGAAATTATCAACAGATTAAAATCATTTATCCTAGAAATGGAAGAGCATTAATTTATGACAACTGCTTATCTGGTTTGACAACTCTACAAAATTTTTTATTAAAAATTATATTTATTTCAAAAATGACTAATTTCACTTATAGTGGGGCAGGCTTTTAATAAATCTTTCTCACACACACAAATAAACAAGACTTAAGCACCACTTTTTTAACCTGTTGAATAAAAAATGAAGCACTTAAATTTAGATAATTGTATTTTTTCTCTTGAAATTTGGAAAAAATTGGATCTGATTGGAAGAACTAATTTGGCATTTTTTTTTCCTTTTAAATCATTTCACCCCAAACAAGGCACTAAAGCCCCCAAAATGCAAGGGGTTTGTGAGTGTGAGAGAATATGAAAAAAAAAAAAAAAAAAAAAAAATTGAGAGAGAACAATAAAAGGACAGAAAATAACATAACTTTAAGCAACAAAGCAAAAAAAAAAAAAAAAAATTCCAGCATTTTTGTGGTTAAAAAAACATTTTCTGTGTATCAGAGACTAAATTGAAAATGCAAATAATTTTTAAAAATGATAAATGCTGGAAAATTTAGTCGTGATATGAGGCAGTAATTATTTTACTTTTTATTATTATTATTATTTTTTTTACAAAAATTTTTTATATCTTTTTTGATAGTGAATAGTTAGAATGCAGTAATATTCCTTATATAAAAAATGTGGGGACAGCTGAATTCTTAAAGTATACTAAAATTTATACTGAGCATGAAAATTAATACAAACATTTCCGTGTCAAGTTATTCAAGGTGATCCAACCAAAATGTTTAAATTGAAATAAGAGTTGAAATTTTTATAAGAATTACAGTAAAATTTAACAAATTTGTTTTTACATTTTTAAAACAAAAGTTAAAAAATAGATTTTGGGAAAATTTTCGAGCCAATTGTAGGACGATGTTGAAATAAGTTAATCTGGAATTCTGAACAACATAGAAACATTTTAATAAGAAATAAAAATTCACAAAGACACAATATATACAAAAACTCATACAGAATGAGTTTTGTCTTTATTTAAAAAATATTTGGTGCAAAGCTCATATCAATAAGAAATTTCATAATATACAAGAGATTCCAAAAGCCGATTCCCTAAACCTTAGTACTTCTGTCTCTGGGTCTATATGTGATTCCTTTTCTTTTCAAGTCCCTCACAAAACCGGGAGGCAAACGACCGGTCACAGAAATAGCATAGCAACCTTTTGTGAAACGACCTGAAATAAAAAAAGAAAAAAAAAATCATTAAATGATTTTAAAAAAATAGATTAATTTCTCCTAAGTTAACGTATGCACATTACATCAAGAAACAATATTTTTTTTTTTAAATTTTATTAGTTTACTTGATTTGTTCTGTTACAATATTCTGGCAGATATGTTCTTTGGGCAACAGTTGCTGTAAAAATGACCGATTTATTTTTATTTACAGTTTACCAACACATTGCTGGTCACTTAAAGCCAGAAAATATTTTTATACCGTAAGAATTTTTTTTTTTGCGGGGGGAGGGGATAATAATAGTTTAGTGATAATAATAATAATAGTTTAGTTACTAATTAACCCATAGCTTGAAGGAGAAGTGGTGGATTAATACCTTTCCCCAAGGATATTTGCACATAAGTAAATATAATGAATCATATTGAAATTGGAACTGTTCTCCTAGTAACAATTCCAAGTCATTATCCATTGCACTACCCCCACATCAAAGCTACCTGGTTCTCCCAAGTACCCATCGAAGTACTGACCAAACTCAATGTTGCTTAACTTCATATGGTAGCCAGTGTTTCAATATGGTGTGGCTGTAAGAATGAGGCTTTTTTTTTTTTTTTGCAAATGACTATTGCACTTACAATTTTTTGAAAATAATGATTTTTCTATTTAACCCATAATTGGGGGAGTAGAAGATAGATTCATACCTCTCCCATAAGTGGGTGTAACAAACCAGATTCTCTGATTTCTCATTCCAGTTGAAAATCTATTTGACCACATGAACATCCTCTTCAAATATTATCATCATCTGTCTCTTCAATAATTGGGAGGTGGCACAAGGACAGAAGAAACAGAAACCCTCTCCAGTCTGTTGGTGGTGGTTGTCAGGAATTTTCATTATCATGTCTGTCTACTCTTTCATGCTGTCTGACTAGCTCTTGCCTTGCTGTCCTCACTTGCGCCAGCCTTCAACAGTGGCCTGCAGGAGGATTTTGTTATGCTGTGTGACATGGCCAAACGATGACATGTTCCAATGTTTAATAGCGGTAAAAAGAGATTCCTGTCAGCACATGAGACTTTTGTGCTCCCAGTAGGAGATGCAGAGGAGAAATGCTTAATTTTTTTTTTATTTTAATAATAAAAAAAAACAGCTGGTAAAGTAAAGAAATGCCACCAGCCCCACCCCACCCAAACGCCTGATAAATAAAAATATATTTGCTAACAGTTTGTTACTACAAGGTGGTACCTGACCAAGAACAAATTCCAAAACAACTTCTGACCCTTCGGGATTGGACAAAGAACTTTTCAGCAAAATTTTAAATTCAAATTTAATGGCATCAAAAAATCTTAGAGAAAGTTTCCAGGAATCGTGTTGATATTTACAGATGGTTGAAAATTGGAGTTGAAGTTAAATATGAGCAAATCTTCATACTTGGGAGTCAGATTCTTTGATAGGCAGCACCATTCTGCATATATACAAGAGGAAGGAAGGAAGGGTCTAAAATGTGGGCCAACCTAGAAAGTTACAATTTAAAAAAAAAAAAAAAAAAAAAAAAAAAGAGAAGGAATGTGTTTCTGCATGGATCTTGGGTTATCCAATTCCACATGAAAGTATTAATCTTCAAAGAGAAAGAAAGCCATCCAAGTATATGAGGACTATTAATAGCAAAGTACCTTTGATATTTAGCTGAAGCTACATAAATATAGGAGAAGATGGTGATGGAGGAGGAGTTTGATATTTACACTCATTGATGTTTGGGTTCTTTTTTTTTTTTTTTTATGAACCATAATGTCCAAAACATTTTCAGAGAGAAAGAGAATTGCAGCCTAATTTTAGATTGTTAAAGTTGTACACACACATGGCTCATGTCAACACACTGTATTTTAAAGACTAGAAAAAAAAAAAAAAAAAAAAAAAAAAAAAGAAGAAAATCTTATGGTTGGAATTTTATTGATTGAAATAATATTCACTCATCCTAATGTGCGAACAGACTAAATTATTGACTATGTAGGGGGGGGTCTAAATTATTATTGACCCTGAAAAGTCTAATGAGACTAGATCAATAGGTAATTTAACCAAAGTGAAGGAAATTGTGGGTGGGTAGGTGGGTGTATCTTATAACATTCCTTACCAGTGGAGCAATGTAACACCACTACTGCCTCCTCCTCCACCTCTTCCGTCATCTAATCAAGGTTAACAAATTTCAGAGGCCAGCAAATGGCCAAGTTGATAGGAAAAGAAAGGAATTTTCAGTGGGAGTGAAAAAAAATGTGGATTATTTATAGAAGAGACTTGCATTCAGGATGACTGGGGGGTAGAGGGGGGGGAGATCAATGCAAAAGGAGGGGATAACTGCAGGTAAAGAGTGAAGTGGGGGGGGGGGTCAAAATGACTGAAAGTCTTTCATATTGCCTTATTCTTGATCCAGTTAAGTTTGGCTAACAAGTTAGTATTGCAGACTATTAATGGTCAAGTGAGTTTGATCCTCACCAGGTGCCAGACCACCCATTTAAGTTAGCTTCAGAATGCCATTTATTATAATCAACATAAAATCTCCAAAGATTATAAAACAGAAAACAATCAAAGTTGGTTTTAACCTGCAGAATTTTTTTCCTCTAATTTTAGGTCAAATCTAAAAAATTATAAAAAGGTGGCTATAAAAAAAATATGTATGCAAAAAGTTCTTGGTTTAACTGCCACTTCCTGTGACCTGAGCACTATTTTGATAGTTAAATTGAATTTTTCAAATAAAGTATCTGGAAAAGACTCAGTACAGTAATTGGCAGAAATGCCCAAGAAACAGAACTGACAAAGTTTGCAATAAGAAATAACAAAAGAAAGAAAAGAAAACTGGGCAAAAAATAATGAAGCAAACAGTTTATGCAAGGTAAAAAGTTCACAAACTAAGAATGGTGTTAACACACAAAAGAGGATACAGACAACAAATTGCAGCATTGTGGCTTCAAGACAAGAAATGATGAAATCTACAAGTGGCCTATCTTATTGGCTAGGAAGAAATCCAAGCATGCATCTGTGTGTTGTGTTTATAAATTTGGAGAGGCAGATGTTTTTTTATAGTCATTCCCATTGCAGAGTGGAACCAACAGTGCTGACTCCCTATTTAATGTCAATTGTTGCAGTGAAAAATACGAGTCATTTTTTTTTTCAGAGGAAGAGGAAACAGAAATGTAGTTTTACAGAAGGATACTGAGAATTAAATTAATGAAACATAACAAGGCAGTGTTAAGGAAGAGGAGAACAAAAAGGACATCTATAATTAAAATCAGAAAGAAAAAACAAACTTCTAGAACACATAATGAGGAAAGATGGCTTGGAGAATTTGATATTCACAGGACATACTGAAGTCAAGACAAACAGGGAAACAGCCAATAATTTACTTAACATGCTTATCTAAATGAACGGCAGAATATAAACTGATAAGGAAGTCTAACTGAATGGCAGAACATGAACTGGTAAGGATAGTAAAGTGACAAACATTAAGGATATGAAGCTGTGGAGAACCATTATCACCCACACCCTGAAGGAAATTGGCATATAAAAGAAATTGAAGAGTGTTATTGACAAGATCCAATTTTTAAGATCCATTTTGTGTGTGTGTGTGTGTATTTGTCAAGAGAAAATTTTCAAGTTTTGATCTCCAAGCTGCACACAAAATTTCTGTTCCTGAAAAAAACAATTCCAAAAATATCCATAATTGGATGTTGCAAATAATGGATGTGGATGACTAGTGTGCGAAATAGTGGTTTGTCGACTTGTAGCATGGAGAATTTGAGATTTTGATTTTATTTTGGCCTATTTACAAAATTCTTTCACCTGAGAGAATTTGCTGAGACATTAAAGTTATCCAGAGAATGTGCCAGGGGCATTTGGTTATATGCTAAAGCAGTCAATTAAAAACTGGTGGTCAAAACGTTTGACTGCTGATCAGAAACTATCTCGAGAGGACAGCAGCAACTTGATTTTTGATGATTTAACATGGGAGACTAAACTGCAATGGTGACACACTAGTTCTCTAGGGCAGGAAAAATTCACAACCTAAAAGGAATGTCTCAAACAGTTAATGCAGACCACTAGTCAAACTTGCTACACCAATTAAAGAAAGTGCTGAAAAAAAAAAAAAAAAAAAGAAGTTATTGAAGCTGCAGAAAGTGGCTTTTTTTTTGCAGAACAGAGAGTACACCTTAAGTTTGGCATGACAATCGATACTTTAAAGAATTTAGAGTTTGAACAGCCAGACCAGGAGTACCTTAACTTTTTAGACCATCAACATCTTTATAAAATCTTTGATCCATCATTGACCCCCTAGAAACAACAAATCACAGAATGAGGTCCATTGTTTATTTGGCAAATCTGTTATGGCCTTGGGGTGTGGTCATACAAAAGTTTGGAAACAGGTATGGAGGAAAACCTAAGTCACTTGAAAGAAATTAAATTTTCAAATGATTCAGGAAAGCATTATTACAAAGGCGAAAAAAGCAGAAATTCTCTTTGAAGGTCTAAAGAAACTTGAGAAACAATGCACCAATTGTTTTAAACCATAATGGAATATATGGACCAAGATACAGGTTTTATGGCATTATCATTCCTTTTTCTGTCAGGCCAACAGCTTTCCAGCACTCCTACAAAACCAGGAAGAGAAAATTGTTTATGAATAAGCTTTTTTTTTTTTTTTTTTACAAATTTCTAAAGACCAGTTTTGACCATTTAAAAAAAAAAAAATTAAAAAAAAATAAAATGGTGTTCTTATCTACACTCGAGAGCTAGAGCAGTTCCATCTAACAATGGAGATGGTGGCTACTTCAACACACAACAAATATGGACTTGTGTGCACAAAAAGAGTGTCAAAAGGATGGCTTTTCCAATGACATTACTAAAAACAAAAAAAAACCCTACTTTTTGACAATATTTAATGTTTTAGAAAGCAATAATTAGAATTATAATAAAACCTAAACATGAAAGTAAATTTATACATTTTCTTTATTCTTGAGAATTGATAACAAAAATAATAAACACTATCCATTTATTAGATTGTTTACACAATATTTATTAGAATGATTGGCAAAATACTGGCTAATTGCCAATTGATTCAAATTTTATAAAATGTTAAATAATAAAGATTTCCTTAGAGTTGGTTCACATATCTTAATAATTTTAGTAAACAAAAATAATGTATAAATTTATTTTCATCATATGTTTAGGTTTAATTACAATTCTAATCATCACTTTTTAAAACAATAAACATTGCCAAGTAGTAGTTAAAATAAAAACAGTGTAATGAAGGGGAGGAGTCCTTTTGATGCTGTTTTTTTTTTTGAGCCTGAAAAGTCCATGTTTGCCCAACATACTACAGTGCATCTACACAATGTTGAGCAGACCAATAAGTTCTGAAAAAGAGACACACACACACACACACACACACACACACACAAAAAAAAAAAAAAACCAAACAAACAAAAAAAAAAATGACACACCAATTCAGTCTCATGCAGATTAAATCAATATCTATACTGTAGGAAATGAAAGAGAAAAGCCATGGATGAGCACACTGTGTGTGTGTGTGTGTGTGTGTTGGAGGTGGGGGAGTGTTGTGAAATCAATTCAGAGAAACTGGTGAGACATGTTAGGGACAGAGAGATCAGCTAAACAAGTGGACAAGTTGAGCAATTTCAGTCCTGGAATAGTAAATGAGACATTGTCATCTAGTGACAGAGAAAAGATTCCATTATCACCATTTCAGCACACCCCACAACCAATTACCAGAATTTCTAAAGCACACAGTTGCTACTTGTAAAATAATGCTCAAGAGATAAATATCAAGAAAAGGCAACTGTAGGCGCTACCAATATAGCCACAGTCTTTTACAATCATGGATTCTCTTTGTGATGGAATTACCAAATTAGAAGAATCCAAATTTTTTTTTTTTTTCAAGAGAAAGAAGAAAAAGACACTGATATGCTTGGCTTTAAAGTTTCTTGTGAGTGGGTGGAAGTTTCATTTTGGTTAATTACAACAATTTTGTAATAAATGCCAGATTGGAATAAAGAGAGAGTCACCCAACATAGCACAAAAGTGGAGTGGGCGTGCTGAGTTCTAATCCTATGAAGATAGTAGTTTATCTGGTTTTACATGCTGCTGTCTACTTTCAAAAAAAAAAGTTTCAGGGGTTATTCACTTGTCCACTGGCAACCAATGAGCAGGGGGAGGTCTAGAACAATTTGGAAAATATTGTCAGGGAACAACAAAAATAACACAATATGTCAAAATCTCTTTGAATTGTAAAATTTCTTTATGCAAATGTTTTGATGTGATTTAGACCAAATCACAAAGAACTAAGCTGATCGGGAAAGGCTGAACGGTGCCTTTAAGCAAAATTCTTGGTAATAGATTCTTGAAATTTTTCATATTGCTCAGTTTTGCATCCAAATGAAAAGCAAATTCTAAAGTAATAGTTTTTTTATTTATTAACCAGACAAATTTCATCACCCTAAACGTTATTTTTAGTATTTGCGTAGATGCCCAGTTTGTCTATAAAACAGTATATTTATTTATTTTTATCCACTGGCCTGAATATTTGAGAAATGTTATTAAAGAAAAATATGCAACCTCGTGCTGGAGAGTGTCAATGTTTTATGATTCTTGTTAAATGATGACATTTTCATAATGCTTTTGTTTTCTCCCCCCCGCCGCTTGGAACTCTTATAAAATTCAAAAACATTTCAGCTTTAAATAACCCACAAAGGGTTGATAAGCCATAAAAGAAAACAATATTCCTCTGAATATGTAAAAACTTGAAGAAAATAAAAATCTAATAAGAATAAGTTTTTCTTTTCTTTTTTGCAGATGATAAGACAAGTGGAATGAAGACCAGAGGAGGAGGAGGAGGAGGAGAAAAATAAAAGCATTCAGATTGATTCAATTTGTTTTTGTCGGAATTAAAATAATTGCATTTTCCTCCATTACACTGGTATTGTCTGGTTTTATTTATTTATTTCTCTCTTAAGCTAATATTTTCCTGACATTTGTTATTTGAAAGAAAAACCAAAACACATATTTCCTCATATGTCTTAAAGCACTGAAGACATGGAGTTAGGGATTGTAAAATGCTTCAAAGACTAGAAGCAAAAATGTAATTATCTTATAAAATACACTAGCAAAAAAAAAAAAAAAAAAAAAAAAAAACATGCCATATCTTTTTTCTCTGGATAATAATTTCTGGAGGAATATTTAGAATAAAGAAAACTAACATTTATCTAATGAAGTCAGGCACAGATTAATTCTTTTCATGTCTGAAACAGGTTTTCATTTTAACCACAAGCAGTATTTAAATTTTCTAATGAATCCTAATTATTAAGTTAATGATTGAATAAGCTTCTTGTGAGATCCATGACTATAAAATATCCATGCAAATTTCCTATTACATTGTTAAATATATTTCAGCTTAAAAATATTACAATAATAATCAAATATGTATGCAGGTAGCACAAAAGAATTAAGAGGGTTTGCCTATATCTCTGAGATGAGGTATTATGATTATTTACAGTGGATAAAGGTGTTGGCTAGATCCAGTGATATCCAGTGAGTTCAATACAGCAGTAGTGAACCAAAAAACTTGGAGAGTTGAATTAAAGAGAAATAAATGAGACACTCGGAAGAGGCAGGACACATGAAACTAGAACAATCTGCCCTGGTGGATGAAATAAAGGGTTAGGTTTAAAATTCCAATCACCTGAAGAAGGCTGGAGTGTACAATGGTTGAAACGTTGTAAATATGGCAATGAAGATTAGGATAACGGTGTAAATAATTAAGAGGGTACAATTGAAAAGTTGATAAAGTTTTATATTTCACTGAAGCAGGCGTTAAATGTAGGGGGGGGGGTGTTACTGCCTCCTCAATCTTCCCACCTTTTCTTAATATGTATGTTTTCTTTTTCTCATTAAAACCAAACAGTCTCTCACATATGTCTTTTTCTTTCATTTTTCTGTGCAAACAAAATAAAATGGTTCAATATTTATCCGAGTTAATGTCAGGATGTAATGTACATACTAAACTAAGTAATGAAGGAATGAGCAAAATTATAATTCACTCATTCATAATTATATTTAGGGGGGCGGTCATGTGTGAAACAGGGGGTTTATTATCATTATTATTATTATTATAAGTCTTTCTAGTTTTGAAACATCGTGTTCATCTTGATTGATATACTCAATTTTTCGGCTGATGTACTCTCTGGCCTTCTCCTTGTCATTATACTTGGCAACCTTCTTAGATTTTCATACTGTATTTTTTTATTCAGTCCATGGGGGTCAAATTCCATTTTCCATGCTTAGGGGATAATTTGTATCAGTTAACATCGTACCAGATTTATTCACCTTTCGGTCACTTACCTATTTCTTTCATTTAACCAGAATGTATGGCTGTTTGACATTTAAAAAAAAAAATAAACTAATGAAAATACTAAAAATACTAAAAATGAAGGCATGTAGAATTCATCTTTGTCTTTCTCTGGATGTCATCAAAGTAATTCATCTGCTTATTGGAAGCATACAATAAAACTGTTTCTACCAATCCCAACCTTGCAAATTTAGTTCTCAATCAACACAAAAACAGCAGCAGTAAAAAAAAAAAAAAAAGTTATTAGTACTAGTATTTAATTTCTTTTCTGATTAGATGAAAAGTGTCAGCCATTATTTTTACTTATTTTTGACTAGTGTTTAATTTTGTCATTTTTAGTGTCTTTTTATAACAACTTTACACGTCTACTGATGGTCAGCAGAATGATAGATTCAGTTTTTATGGCTAACTTTTTTGTAGGTTATTTAAAACCAGAAAATTCTTTTATGTTGTAAGAATTTTTTTTGCAGATGATTTAGTGATACAAATTCTATTAATTCACCCATAGCGGAAAAAAAAAAAAAAAAAAAGAGGTTTGGGATTCTATATTACAATCACTATAAAAACTGATCCCTTACTTTGTGGCCACCGTAGTTTCTATACATTTATATTCTAGAGAATGTAAATAAATCTAAGACATACCTGTGTAGCTAATCAGTATTTCATTGATTGAATGATTCGTTTTCTACGGCTTTATCAGCAACCAAATTTTATTGTGGATATAAAATTGGGGATCAATTCTACATTACAATTAATATGTAAATTGATCCCTCACTTTATGGCCACGGTAGTTTCTATACATTTATATTCCAGAGAAAATAAATAAATCTAAAAGACATGTCTGCATAGCTAATAAGTATTTCATTGATTCATTTTCTACAGCTTATCAACCCTTTGTAGGTTATTTAAAGCCAGAAAATATTTTTTGATTGTGAAAATTTTTTTTTTTTTGAGATGATAATGATCTAGTGAGACAAGTCTTACTAATTAACCCATAGCTGGAGGAAGAAGAGGTGGATTCATACGATTTCCAAGGGTATTTGCATGTAAGTGAATATAACAAACACAACTGGAATTGGAATTTGGCTTTCCAATTAATAATTTCGAACTATTATCCATTACACCACCTGCACATCCAAGCTTACAGGACCTGCTATTCTCAAGTGGTCACTCATCTAGGTACTGACTAGGTTCAATGCTGCTTAACTTCAACGATTGCATGGAGCCATTGTTTCAATATGATATGGCTGTAAGCCATCAGCAGAATGAGAGCAATCTACTCTTGTAAAGGTTCTGTCCAAAATTCTCACAAGTTTAATTGGATCAAGAGGCATCTGATGAAAGCTGGAAGCTACAGAAGCCATAACCATGTGATAATAACAATAAGGACAAGGAAAATAGTCTATATATAAATCGTACAGCTGGTGTTGTTTTTGTCTTTAAGATTACAACGTCCTCTTCATACATGGGTCCTGTTCTTAAATAGGGATTGGGAGGGAAAGTAAGGAGACGACTATTGTCTAGAACTGCAAAATATAGGAAGTCGTAGAGAGCCATGATCCCTGACATCCTGTAGGGATATGGTACATAAATGAAGAATCTTTATCAGTCTGTCAAAGTGATTTTCTTACTGTTGTTCTACATTTTGTGCTTATATATTTTGGGGGTAGCAAATCTTTGAAACTATTTGGACACATTAAAAGGTCAAGATCTGGGCTTGCTAAATTAGGCCTTGAGGGTATGGCGGCAAGAGAAAGAAATAAAGAAAAAGCAAAACAGGTGGAAGAATGACATAATTCTGTGGTCACCAACTAATGAGAAGCAGACACTAAATAAGTTGAGTCAAGATTATAATAAATGGTGGGAATAAGTCATGTTAGTTTGCAATCTGTCACTGGTGGAACCAGCAACTAATGATGAGAACTTTTGGGTTTTTTTACGACCACCTTCAAATTAGGGATCATTTGTTATCTATCCTCCTTATCTTCATAATCGCCAAATTCTATTGCCTTCCCTTACATTCATATCACATGCCACATTCAGTAAATGTCTATCTCGAGTGTCTCTCAAGCCTTGTAGTGGGTGAACTAAGAATAAGAGAAATAATAATATAACAAATTATAGGGCTCTATATGAATCAGTTTCGCTACGTACAGCAAACCAACCAACTTTTGTATACTATAAATATGTCCTGGAAGTTTTATCAATATTGGATGGCTAGTAACTTTTTCCCTTCTGGCTTGCTGAATTGTGTCTTGGAGAGTTGTAACTAATTGAAATACCAGAGGATTTTGGTAAAATTTTTTAAAAAAATACTAAAGAATTCAATTTGAGAGTCTCTTGAAACCTATCTGAAACAGAGAAATAATTTCTTCGGAATTTTTTTTTTTTTTTTAAGCGTTTCACCCCAAGCAAGGCTAGGATGCAAGGGGTTACAGAAGATCAGATAGGAGTGATAGAAGAAAGGATGAGAAGAAGGGTAGTGGATAGATCAAGGCAACTAGAGATGTCGATTGACATTACATTTGAATAGTTGGAGATTATAGCTCTCAGGGAAACTGGAATAGGGAAGGGAGTTCCACAGGCGAGGGGTGCGAGACATGAAGCTATTGGAGTAGAAGAGATGGCTACATTTAGGAGTTTTGACAGTGAAAGGGTGAGAGCGGGATGCCAGCCTTGTAGGGCGCTTGAACTCATGAAGTCTGGGAACCAGCGAATGCAGCTCCTCGTTTTTTTTTCACAGGAGAAAGTGACACCAAAACCCAAAGATGGATTGGAATAGCAAAAGATGCCCTTCTAAAAGTTAAAGGATTAAGAAACAAAGAAAAGAGTGCTGGACTGCTGTCCATTCTCCGATATGGCAGTGAGTGCTGGACTATCTCTTCATAGATGAAGACGAGACTTGAGGCAACAGAGACATGGTTCTACAAAGGAATGCTGAGAATATTATGGACAGAACATGCGAGCAAAGAGAAAGTTTTAAGGAAAAAGGAACAAAAATGAAACTCGCTCTTAGGATAATAAAAAAAAAAAGACATTTGAAATTTATGAGACATGCAATGAAGGAAGACAGTTTGGAGAATTTGATACTCACAGGACATATTGAATACAAGAGGAGCAGAAGGAAACAGCAAGTATCCTACCTAACGAGCTTATGTAAATGGTTGGCAGAACAGGGATTGGAACGCAAAATAAGGAGGGACAACTATTGTTTAGAACTGCAAAACACAGGAAGTTGTAGAGAGCCATGATTGTTGAAATCCTTAAGGGATATGGCACATAAATGAAAAATCTACATCATGTTTATTGAAAACCAAAAGGATAAAATGGCAGTGTTATTGTTGGGGTTAGATTTAGAGAAAGTACGAAGCACAGGTTTTGACCTGGTTTACTGTACCAGTTCTGGTAATTCCCAAAGGCTAAATAAATGGGAAGTTTTTAAAGCAGAGACTAATCGAAAATGTAACTAAATTAAAAAAAAGGGGGATGAACAGGGGAGGGGGACATTTCCTAGATATCGACAAATATTCAACTCCCAAATAAAAAATCAACAGTACATGTTTATAGTAAAATGATAATCAATACAATACTATAAAAGTACAAAAATACATTTTTATAATAAAATTACCAACAATACATTTTATGATTTACAAGTTATATAGCTAGAAAACATCCAGAGCTGTTCAATAAAAGTGATTCACCTGATTTTTTTTTTTACTAAATGTTCTCTTCTTCGAGTAAACGAAAGTTGAGCTAAATTCAAAGGATAAGCGATCTAAAATCCGAAGAAGAAGCTTTGAAAGCTCTTTGAATTTAGCAGTAAGTACTGTCAAGCATCCGTTTAGTATAATGTTCTGGGGATGCTTTTCTTTTTCATGGAACTGGTTTCTTAGGAGTGAGCAGTACAAGAGAATTTTAGAGTCTTGTCTGCTCCCTTCTGCTGAAAGGGGTGCAAATCGACCCTACCAAGCTCATTTTTATGCAGGATAATGCTCCCTGTCACAAATCAAAATTGATGAAGGAATACTTAGCTGAGAATCAGGTGAGTGCTATGACATGGCCACCCCAATCTCCTGACCTCAACCTCATAGAAAACTTATGTAGCATTATAAAGTACAGGCTTTCGAGAAAGCAGTTGAGCAACAAAGAGGATTTGATTGTGAATTTCAAATCTGAATGGAATTCAATGCTTGGAGATGAGATTTGCTAGAACCTAATCAAGTCAATGCCAAAAAGGGTTGAAAAGGTTATTCAAAATAAAGGAGGACCCATAGATTATTAAATATTTCGAACTATATTACCTATTATAAATAAATTATACCTCTATTATTCTTTATTTAAAGCTGTTTGGTTATGTTTCTATTGCTTACTAGTTGCAGGAAATAAGTGAGTCACTTTTTTTGCACAGAGTTTTTCCCTAAATCTCATTTATATCCAAAATTATAATTATCAATAGAATACCTTAGGGTGAGTAAACTTTTTACTAGGTGATCAGGAAGGGAAAAATTAAAATTGACCCCAAAAAACAATAGGTGAAAAAATTTTATTTTAAAAACAAATTAGGTGAGTCACTTATCGAACAGCATTGTATGTTTACCCTGAAAGTATAAAATTATGTACCAAAAATCTGTAATTGAAAGCTATAACATTACATACAAAATATTTAGACTTCAGTATTAAATGACCCATGGAGGTGTTGATATGCTGCTAATCAAAATCAACTAACCTACATAAGCCTGTACTACCCAGGCCGCAAATTGAAGTTACAATTACTATACCACCAATTTCACAAACAAACACTTCAATCCACTAAGCTAGTGTCATGGGACAGCCCTGAACCTAAAACTTGGAGCCTTAAACCTATTTTTCTTGCTGTCTGCAGTTGGTGTCACACTTGACCACCTCTTTTATTACTGCTGCCACTGAAGCCTTGCTTTCCACGATTTTCTTTCTTCCTTTATGGTATTTATTTCTATGCTAAGCCTACTGAGCAGCTGTCATAACTTAACATGTAAATAATGATTTGTCTCATCAATGGTTGCATTTGGGTGGTTACAATACAAAACATTTAGCAACTTTTTTTTTTCAAATTCTAGTGGTTGACTGGGATCTTATCATTGAGTGTTATGACTACAAACATCAAGGCTACAAAAAGCTGTGTCTGCTCCTAAAACAAATTTAAAATAGAATAAATTTTCAAATAAAAAGATTTCTTCAAAACAAGAGAGTTAAAGATTGCCTTTGCTTCATTCATGCAAAAAGAGAAATCAGGTAAAAAAAAAAAAAAATAAATAAAAAAAAGGAGAGAGAGAAAAGTTAATCTAATTTTAAAATGAACCAATCAATTAATCCTATGAAGCCCAACCCCAATTTCAAAAATAGAATGATTGATTTTAAAGTGATTTAAGATGTCACCTGTTTGCTTGAACTTGTCACCCGATCAGACAGACAAAATTGATTTTTATATTTTATGGATTTTACAATTTCTGATTGTCTTTTTAAAACAAAATTTCCTTTTGTCTATAATTTTAGAAAGTGTCATTATCAGCCTGAAACAAAACCTCATCTCATATCAATCCTACCACCTTATAAAACACCATTAACACCACCTTCAATGGCAGCAATCAATCCACTGTGGACTGTTGAAACAGATGAGACCATTGTCGTTTGAAGATAAGGAAGAAGTACAAATAGGCAAAAGGCAGATAGAAACACACCAGTACAGGCAACATTAGAGTCAACGATTTTTCACAAGAAAGAAAATCAACATTGCAAAAGCGTGAAAAGTCAATCGTTTTGGTGTAATAAGTACTCACACCAAAAACTATATTCATAGCTTTTACCAATTTTTTATGTGTTTTACTTTTAAAGATTGTCTGAAAAAAAATGTACAGAAATATTTAATTTCCAAAGGTTTTTTTTTTAAACTGTGTTTCAAAATTTTACTCTTTTCAAGATAAAAGTCCAAATAAAGCTGATATTTTTTTTTTGTATTAAATACATTGAATGGAAAAAAATATTCAAAAGTAGAATCTAATTATGAATCACCATAAGCAAAATATGCAATTTTGTTTTTATTTTTAATTTCACTGATCACTGGAATGAAATTCAACATTCCATTTTAAGCATTTCACCCCAAAATAGCAAGGCAGAAAGCCACTAATTTTTAAAGAGGTTACAGAGAGTTGGAATTCAAGAGCAAATAGGAGTGATAGAAGAAAGGATGAAGAGAAGGATGGGGGATAGATCAGGGCATCTGGAGATGTCGATTGACATTACATTTAAATAGTTGGAAATTATAGCTATCAGGGAAACAGGAAAAAAAGGGGAGTTCTACAGGATAGAGATGCGATTGCTGTATTTTTATACATTTAACAGTTTGACAGTGAAAGGGTGTATCTTTGATGCCAGCCTAGTAGAATGCTTAAATTCATGAAGTCTGGGAACCAGTGAAAGCAGCTCATCATAGCAGTTACCATGAAAGTATTTGTAAAAAAAGACAGAGGGAGGCAATTTTCTGTGAGAAAATGACTGCAGACGAGATGCCAGATCAGGGCCAATTACATTGCATATCCATCTCTGGATCTTATCAAGAACCATGAGACAAACAGAAGGGCACCGGACCATATATAGCATACTACTTTTGCAAGGGTGAATGGTTGATTTGTAGATTTGAAGGATCGACTCAGTGAGAAAAATTTCCTGGCGTGGCATTCTCCAATTTTCCTTGGGTGGATATAAATATTGACTCAATGTATTTGTTCCATCTCAGGTCAACAGTCAATGTGAGGTTGAGTAGTTTCAAAGAGGAACTCTCGAAAGTTGAGCATCAGATGAACTTAATATATTTATTCTTTAAACCCATTCCCCAAAAATAAAAATTTTTTTTTTTTATTTATATAATCAGTCAAACTCCAACTTTCAAATTCAATGCAATACCACAATAACAAATTTGGCCAATCCTAAAGCAACATCGGTGATCATGACGAATTCTCACCTTGAACTTTGCAGAGACAGCATGAGAGAGACCCTCGAATGAGGAAAATCAATGGTCTCCCAAGATTGTGATGTAAACAATGACATTCAAAAAAGATTTCATTCTTTAGACACACTATCTGTAAAAAGAAAATTTTTTTTCTTTTACCTGGTTATTAAAACAACCTCTCTTTCCAATTTTTGAATATTATTAGGAAGACTGTGTTGCACCTATCTATTAATTTTAAATCCATCATATTATATACATTTGAATTGTAATCAAAGGGAAAAACAACTATCTCAACCACTGAGCATGTCAAAAATATTCCTTATATACTGAAAACTAATATCCAATAAGTTAAAATATTGGGTTGATAGAAGAATTCAGCAAATCACCTTTTTTTTAGGTGGGATGGGACTGCAAAATGTCAGCCTGCAGAGGAAGACACCTGCATGGGTGTGTCTGCAGTTTAAGAATCACCAGCCAGCAGCATGGACTGCAATCAAGAAGTCCTGCTCCTTTCTTAATTTTGTTGTCCCAGTTTTGATAAGAGGTGACGTCCTTGGCCCATCTTTCCCTTGCAAATTAAAGCCAGGTTAAAAAAGAAGAGAAAGAATGGGGGAGGGAAAGTCTCAAATCTGAAGGAAAATTCCGAAAGAAAAAAGGAAGAGAAAGAGGAGAAAAGAGAATTTTTTTTTTAAAAATAATGAAAATGAAATGGAGGAAAAAAAAAGAGAGAGAGAGGGGAAAAAAATAAAAAAATGAAGAGAAAAGAGAGAATTGAAAGAAGAAAGGAAAAATTTAGGTTGCAGGGAAAAAGAATAAGATATGGGTTAAATTTTTAAAAAAGAGGAGAAAAGAAGAAGAAGAGGGGAGATAGGAAGAAGAGGGGGAAAAAGAGAATGACAATGGAAAGAAAGAAAGAGAAAAAATGGAAGAGAAAAAAGAGAAATAATTTATAGATCACTAGCCAAATGAAAGAGAAATATTTCAAAGTGAGATCCCAAGCTAGAAACCAAATGAAAAATTTTGTTCCTGAGATGAGGATAAAAATGTTAATTTCTTTAACCACTAATAATAATAATAATAATATTAAATAACAACATGAAAACATGACAAAAGAGTTTTTCTTGTATGTTGTTTGATGTTAGAAAAAAAAAAAATATCAAGGATTCTCTGCAGACATCAGGACGATAATAAAAAAAACTGAGGACGAGTTTCATTGTTTCATTCTTGAAGCAAGATGATGGGACTGTTGAATTTCAACAGACAGATAATATAATTGTCTTCATCCTCTTTTTCCCACTGAACCATGGTTCGTGTTCATCACATGCATCTGATTATTGCATAAACCATAATCTCTAGCTTGACCAAAATGTTCTAAGAAATCAAATATACGTTTTCTTTGCATAAAATCAGTAAAGAAATTAACAAGGTCTAATTGAATGGATTTTATTTTCTTGGACAGTTCATTGAATGTGGACCGTGGTTTTTTTTGAATTTTCAAGATGCTTGTCTGCGATGAAATATTAGAATGTATTTAGTTTGGATAATTAGAAAATGTTGGGATGATTTCAATTTCTCTCTCCACTTCATCAGGAAAATCAAAAGATATCTATTGCATTTAAAAAATATTTGATTTTAATTTTAAAAATTTGACATGTCTGAAAATTTAGAAAAATAAGGATCACCTAATATATCCAATATGGCAGAGATGGAAATATCCTGGGACCTTTTTTGGCCATCATTGTTTAAATCAGAAGAAAATAACTCACATCAGGATCTTTCATCCCTCTCCTTTTCCTTTCCTCTCTCCTATTTTGGTGGTGGAGAGGACTGTGAATTAAAGAGAATTGATTTTTTGGCCATTCATGTGAACTTCATTTTTGCAAGACAAATCTGCACAACAGAGAATCCCACACACCTGGCCATTGTGCCTCCCTTTTCAGCTCCAAGGGGTTAAACGGGCAAGATCTGGCAAACCTGGCTGCATCAGACTGTCAGAGGTTTGGTCTGCCAAAGTTTGCCTTTGAGTTATAAAAGCCAACTGGTAACTGGCCTTTTTTTTATTATTGGTTTATCAGAGTGCCATGCTAAACAATTTCCCTTTTTTTACCCAAATCACAATGGTCCTACAAAATTTTTTCTAAAAATAACAGGATAGCATAATGAAAAAAAAAAAAAAAGAAAAGAAAAACTTAATAAAAAACAAAGTTTTATCGTCAAAAATGTTTATGTTGTTATTAAGAGGAAAGACGAAAATTTTATTTTTAATAAATTTTTTATCCTTTCTAGCACGTTCAAAATTTTGTTAAAATCTTTTTTTCTTGCGTTAGGTGGCAGGGAAGCAAAAATTAGCATTAGGAAATTTAAGCGTCTTTTTCCAGATAAAAAAAAAAAAAATATTTAAAATTCTTGTAAAAATCAAATAATTCTCAGATCTAAATGAAATTTTCATTCACAAATGAATGAAATTATTTTAAAAATTTTTTTATTTTTTTTTTTTAATTTGTTTTTAAATCATTTATTTAATTTTATGAAATCTCAAAAATTAAAATTTCAATGATCTTTGTATTTTTATTAGTTAAAAAAAGGACTTCTTGGAGAATTTAAATCATCAATTTGTTTTTTTCAAACAGAAACATCATTTACTGAAAATTTGCTCTGAATCATAAAATAAAAAATGCAATAAAACCATTTAATTATTTAAATTGCTTTTATAAATAAGATTTATTAAGGACACTCTTTGTTTAAGAAAAAAATTTCTATGAATAATGAATTTTTTTTAAGAATTGTTTTTTTTTTTTTTTTAAAAGTTAAAAATTTTAAAATTTTGTATTAATTTCAACCTTTTATATTAAGTAAAAACTATATTTACTAATCATAAATGAAAAAAGCTTACTACAAATCAAACACCATATTTTAAAAGTGTTTTTTTTTTTTTTTATGTTACTATATAAACATACCAATTTTTTTAAATTACAAACAACCATACAAGACATTATCAGAAAATAAGAAGCGATGATTACAGTAAATTTAATACCAAAATTTCAAAAATTCAATAAAAATTAGATTAGAGAATATTTTTTCTTAATTTTTTAAGGTTACTAAGTTACTTTAAAAATTATATAAAAAAACGCTCATGTTATATTCTTCAAGTATTTTTTTTTAAATAAAAGCTACCATAAGAACAACATTAAATAAATATCAAAATGTCAAGCAAGCTAACAAATATGTCAAAAAGCTTAAACAAGCTGTGTTAAAAAAAATATTTTTGCAATATTTTAAACTAAAAGTAAGTAATATTTATTTCAAAAGATTAGATTAATTATATTTTAAATATTCAGTAAATATTCATCAAATAAAGTTTTCAGAAAAGTATATTTTTTTTTTTGAAACTTTTTTTTTTAAAAAAAATAAATTATTGATTGAAAGACTGACTAAAATGACACTAATCATTTTTTTAAAATTTTTAAAAAAAACTTACTTCCAGTCAATTTAAATTAATTTTTTTTTGAATTACAGTAAAAGCATTTTGCTTATTGGAAATATTAAATTTAATCTATTAGCTTGAAATTAAAACTAAAATAAAAAGCTTCAAGAAAGATTTTTTTAATTTTTAAAAAAAATTTTAAACCTTAGGTATTTTTTTTTGGAAGGTCCCTACAATAAAAAGTTTAAATAAAACTTCCATTTTTTTCTTATTAGTAACATGCTCAAAATTATACTAGGTTATATGATACCAAAACAAAAAGGGTAAAACATTTTTCTTAACATCAATTTGAAAGTTTTGTTAAAAGAAACCCTGTAATTTAAAAAGGAATTCATGCCATATTAACAAATTTTTGTTGGCCACTAAAAAACAAGATTTGAAATGAAATCTTTTGATTCTCTGCCATTTGTCTACCCAAATGTCTTCTGGTCCCATTTTTGGCTATCATTCTGAAATATAAAGAAAAAAAAATTGTTATTATATACATGACACATTAAAAAAAAAAAAAAAAAAAAAATTAAATTAATAATTTAAAATTTGTTTAAAAATTAATAAAGTATTCATGATTGGAGATGAAAATTAAGGATTATTCAAAGGCTCAAAAAATATTAAAATTCAAAATAAATTTTTTTAAACTTTTTGTGAAGATTGACTAGACCAAACTTAATTTTTATAAAAATTGCCCAGTGCTGAAATAGACTTTTAGTTTTGAAATTTACTGTATTCTTGATTTCAGAATAATATATTTAAATAATCAGAAAAGAGGATTCAAAAAATTTTTTTTTATCATCCTTTTAAAAGAAAAAAACAAGATTTGAATGGATGGTTTTAAAAAACATTCAAAAGCTTCCTTGGATATTTGAACACTGTGCAAACAAACAAATCAATAAAAAGATAGTATTAAAAAAAAAAACTGGCTTTTATTTAAACATTTTACCTGATTTTTTCTGTTTAATTAAATCCTGTTCTTATGATTACTGAAGTTAAGAAAAAAAAAAAAAAAAAACCTAGATGGGTGACTGCTTGGGAATATCAAGTGTATTAATCTTGAATATGTAAATTTTTTATATTTTTATATAAATTGTTCCCAACCATTTAATTTTTTTCAATATTTTCAAAATTTATATTTATTTTGTTTTTTATTATTAAATAAAGATCTAAGAAAGTTTTAACAATATATTTAAAATGTCAAATAAAACAAAAAAATTTTTCTTCCAAAATTTGAGTTATTTTTACAAACATGAATATCCTGTTTAAAATTTTTTCTGTATATATATATATAACTATATGTTGAATATATATAAAAATTTATATCCATTGTCAATTTTTGAATAGAAGGTTATATTGTCTTCAACAATGAATAAAAACTTATCCAAGATTTTTGATAAAATAAAATATTGATCTCTTGTTTTTTTTTTAATAATATATTTATATAATAAGTATTTGATATATGGTGTCACATTTTTCATAAAAATTCTATACAAATAAATTAAAAAGGAAGAACTATGTAGATTTATTGTTGTGATATCCATTTTTCCACCTGAACTTTCCTTTCCTACTTGTTCAAATATTCAAAAATATACCTCTGGAATCTATAATTGAAAAAACTTCATATCAATGTCTCATTTATAATGATACTGGTTAAAAAGCATTCTTGATATGATTTTCTAAATTTGATAATTTGTGAATTTAATTTAGATTTTCATGGGACAACCCAAAAAGGTTTTTTCAATCAAAATAAAAATTAATTTTTTTAAATTTTTTTTAGAAAAAATTTCTTTTATTTCAAATGTCAATGTTGAAAAAAAAAAAAGTTAAATAAAAAATGAATCATTTTCTGAAAATTTAAATAATAACCTTTTTTTTTTCATCAATTATTCAAAAAATAATTTTTTAAATAACAAAAAAATATTAACTTTTTCACTATGATAGGAAAAATGATTCTTTGAAAAAAAACAAAATGATTGAAAAATCTTCTTATCCAATTGAAAAAAATTTTTTTTTTTTTTTTATTTTTTTTTATTAAAAAAATTTTTAAATTTTTTTTCCTGAATATTTATAAAAAGGAGTTTTTAAACATTTTTAGAAGATCTATTAAAAATATTATCAAGTTTATCCTTTTTTTTGTTCCATCTTTCAAAAAAAAATAAATTTTTTTTTGCATTTTTTCTACCAATTGGGTTTCATTCATGGAAAATTTGAAAATTCTCTATTATATTAAAAAAATTTTTGGATAATGTCTTTTTTTTTTTTAATTGATAAACAGAGAAATTCTTGTCATTGATTATGAATTAAGATTTTCATGTTTTTATGCAAATTTTTTGGGAAAAGATTGAATTTTTTTTTTTTTTCCTGCTAAAAAACTTTTAAAAAGACTTATCAATAAACTATTATTTAAAATCAAAAAAAAAAAATTTTTTTAATCTTTTTGTATTTTCTGGCTTTAAATAAAATGAAAAATGTTGAAAAAAATTAAAAAAAATTTTTTTTATTATACAGTGAAGACAACTTAAATTTTTTTTTAAAAATATCTATTTTCAAAACCCCAAAAAATTCATGGTTCTTTTTTTTTTACCTTTTGAGAATTTGTTATAAGGAAATATTCTTCATATTACAGACAAACATATGACAAAGTTTCTGATTGGTTTTTTTTCAATTTTTTGTTATAAATTTGTCTATACCTTCAAAAAAGATTTTTTTTCTAGTAAAAAAAACCCAAAAAAAATTGTGGTCAAGTATTTCACACCAAGTATCCTGAGATGATTTGTGAAAACTGAGTTAAATTTATAATTTATCAATTTTTTATGGGAAAAATTTGGGTTTTAAAAAAAATTTATAATCATATATTATATAATGACATTCCCATTTAAATGGTTTAATGGATCCAACAAATTTCAAATATGCCAAATTGTCATTTTGTTTAGTAGATGGGTTTTTTTTTTTTTTTATTTTTTCAATGGATAAAAGTTTCATTGGATTTTTTTTAAAAATGATAAAATATATAAATAATGGTCATTTTTATCTGATCTTCATTTACCCAAAAAAAAACATATGGGCACCAAAATTATAATGTTCTTGTTTTTTGGGGGAATGATTTTTTTTTTTTTTTTTAAACCCCATTTTATTTTTTTTCATAGTTCAATTAACTTTTAGATTTTTAAAAAGAAAAATTTTGTTTCTTTGAAATTTTTCAATATTTTTTTAAAAAACATCAAATTAAATAATGCAAAAATTTTATATTTGACTGTTATTTAATATCCTATTGAAAAAATTTCTCAGTATTGTTTTTTTTGGAACAATAATAAAATAATAGATTAATCCAAAAATGTTAAAAAAAAATTGTTGGTTTAAATTCCCAAAGAAGATTAAAAATTTATTAAAAAAATCATTTGAATGGACTTAACTCAATTTACTTTTTTTTTATTTTTTTTAGATTATTCCTTTTTTCTGATTGATTGAAATCCTTTCTTCGAAAAATCAAGGGATAGGATTTAAACAATCAGAAAATTTTTGTTAGAAAAAGAAATAGGTAAAAAATTTTTTTCATAAAAATTTTCTGTCCTCTTTTTTGACAGTGAATCAGACAAATTTTCACAGATGAAGAGGAACGATCAGTTTTTAAAATCAACAGAAATTTTATCTTT
The DNA here is from genome assembly GCA_903632075.3 of Acanthosepion pharaonis. Classification (NCBI taxonomy): domain Eukaryota; kingdom Metazoa; phylum Mollusca; class Cephalopoda; order Sepiida; family Sepiidae; genus Acanthosepion; species Acanthosepion pharaonis. The sequence goes on along the minus strand of CAHIKZ030001755.1, from coordinate 25,789 downwards.
TATCAAATTTATTATTTATTAATTTTGAAAAAAAAAAATATTTTTGAATGAAATTTGAAAAAAAATGGAAACAAAAATTTATTTTAATACAAACAATCAATAAAAAAAACTATAATTTGAAAGACCTAGAGCATGTAATGAGAAAAGAAAAAGATAAAAAATTTGATACTCATTTGAATCCAGGATTATGGTAAGATATACAAAAACAACCCATAAAAATTTGGTTAATTTTTGAGTTAATGGATGGACTTTTTTAAGGGTTTTAGAAAAAAGATAGTGAAAAACAAAAAGAACTATAAAGGACATGAAGTTTTCCAATGAATTAGCCGTTTTCACTGTAAAATCCTGAAGTTTTTTACCTGTAAATGCACAAAAAAAAAGGATAAGTATATCAATGTTTAACTAATTCAAATTTTCAATTTAACAATTTTAATCATTTATGCCTGAAATGTGAAAATCAAAATTCAAGGAAATAATTTTAAATGTTTTTTTGAAAATAAAAATAGTTAAAAAAGACATTTCAGCATTCAACCGAATGAAAATTTTGATTTTCATTTTTACCACTGTTTTTTGTTTTTTTAAAAATCAAAAAAAGATAATAAGTAAAATGTAATTTTTCTCTAGATGATTTTTTTTTTTTTTTTAAAATACTAAAACCTTTTCAAACAAAAAATGAATTCAATGGAAGAACCACTGAAAAATTAGAATTTATACTAAAGATATCAAAAAATGAATTTTTTTTTTGCAAACTTTATGTAAAAAAAATGTTTTTTTAGATAATTGGTGATCATCTGTTTTCATATTTTTTTTTTAAATTTGTCTCTCTTAAATTTATTTCTAAATATAATCTCAATAAAAATATATATACAAATATGTATCCATTTAACTTAGGTACCTCCATGAAATCACTAAAAAAAAAAGCATAGCTTGATGAAAAAGACGCCAAACCTTGACGAAAACAAAAATTTTATTGTCTAAATGTTTATGTTATTATTAAGAGGAAAGACCAAAGTTTTTTTTTTTTATTTTTTTTAAATTTTTTTTCTTTTTAGAACATTCTAAATTTTGATTAAAAAAAAAAAAAAAAACTTCTTTTTTTGTATCACCGGAACTAGTAAATAACATATAATTTTTAGCACGTTTTTTTTTTTGTACACACATTAATTTGGAAAATCTTGCAAAAATAAAAATAATTGTCGGGCGTTAATGAAACTTTCAGGAAGTATTCACAGATGATTGAAATTATTATAAATATGTTTTTTTTTTATTAAAGTCATGGCAGAAATATTTTCTTTTATATTTATTACACCACCCATAACTAATTTTATGAAAACGCTAGAAATTCAATGATTACATTACAATAGTTAAAAGCACAAAGCTTTGAGGAATGCAAACCATGTTTTTTTTTTTTTTTTAACTGGATCCCCCCTACCTGAAAATCAGGTCTGAATTGTAACATACAAAACTCAATAAAACAAAGATATTATTTAATTTCAAATGCTTTTATTTGCTTTTAGTTGTTTTTATGAATATGGACAATATTTTCTGAAAGCAAAAAATTTTTTCGATGAAAAATGAATTTTTAATACAATTATTTGTTATTTCTTTAATTATAATAGATTTTACATTTTAAGTTGTTAAAATATTATAAAATTAGTTAAAAAGCCACATCAGGTTTCAAAAGTGTCCTTATGAGATAGATCTTTTTTTTTAGCGCGTTGTAAATTGTATCATTTTGACTAATCAGAAGATCCGCAGTAATTAAGAAATGTAATTTTGTGTTTATAATCGAGCTGTAATTATAAAAAAGTACGAAGACCAACCAGAATACAATTAAGTTGCGTTATTTGAGTTAAGCATTGTTCTCCGCTGTTAAGGCCCTTTTTTTTTTGCAAAAAACGTGTGGAGAAGTTAATTTGATTTTTCAATTTCAACTGAGAAGGGTACCTACAAGTATCAGTATCATCTTATGAAATTTATATGATCTTATTTTTATATTAATCTCAGTTATGACATTTTTCCATAAATGAAATATCAAAATTAATAATAAAATGAATGGAAATACAAATAACACAGTAAAATGTAATAAATGTACATAAAATTATAGTATTTTATGTACACTTCTGATAAAATTTCATAAGAAAGGTACCTATAAATTAATTAGATACCTTTCTTATGAAATTTTTAATCTCACTCTTAACAGTCTTATTTTAATTTTCTTTATAATATATTTTCCATAAAGCATCGTAAACGTAAAGGTGAAAGCTAAGTAAAAAAAAAAAAAAAAAAAAGAGCGCTGAAAGTTTTTCCTTAAAAATAACGAGGTAAATAATTTGTTCACTTAAATGTAAATTTTTCACTTTTCTCCTTCCATAGAACAAATTATCCTCATGGAATCCGTCAATATGTCATTCATCACCTGTCAAGTGACGCGAAAGTTTATGACCTGCTTTGTTTTATTTTCAAATTACATCTTTTTTGCACAGAAAGCTAAGTTAAGTTTGGTTCAAATATTTTAAATAAACATTATAATTTCTGATTTTTCTTAAAATAAGTTTTGAAAAAATGATAATTGATATTTAAAAAAATTTCAAAGTGAGATTTCCATTTTTTTTTAAAATGGAAAAAAAAAAAATGTCAATTTTGATTGATTGAAAAAAAAAAAAAAAAAAAAAAAAAAAAAAAATTTTAAAAAAATTTTGGACGTGCTAGAAATGATTAAAAATGTAAAAAAATACCCCAAAAAATACTTTGATCTTTCCTCTTAATAATAACAAACATTTAGACAATAAAATTTTGTTTTTGTCAAGTTTGGCGTCTTTTTCATCATGCTATGCTCTTTTTTTAGTGATCTCGTGGAGGTACCTACATTTATTCAAGCTCATTCTTCTTCTATGTGCCTTGTCCCTTCAGAGGGGTTGGTGATCATGGCTCTCCACATTTTCCTGTCCTTTGTAGCTCTCTTAATAAAAGTGTGTCTTTTTGTTATCTCTCCTAAACCTCATCCATTTACTCAAGCTCATTCTTCTTCTAGGCTGTGTCCCTTCAGAAAGTTGGTGATAAAACAGCTGCAAATAACTACATTCAGATCCACAATTATTTCTATTTAATAGTCTCTATAATTTCAACTTACAATAGGAGAATACAACAAGTCAATACATATATATATACATACACACACATTGCACATATATATACACACACACATATATAAACACACACACACATATATATATATATATATATATATATACACACACACATTTATATATATACACACACACAAATATATATATATATACACACACACATATATATATATACACACACACATATATATATACACACACACACATATATATATTGTTTTTTTTATAAATATTTATATATTTACACATATATATACACACATTTATATATATATACACACATATATATTATAACATGTATAAATATACACATTTATATTAAATGGACATATTTACAAAACATTCATATATTTTCATATATATATATATAATATTTTTGATACAAATTTTTATATGTACATTGTCCATACAAGAGATAATAAATATACATAAAATTTTAAAAATTTTAACAATAAATGTGTGTTAGAATTTAAAGATATATCTTTATCAATTTTAACCAAGAGAGAAAATAAAGATCAAAAAAGAGGACAAATTTTTTATCAGGCATATTGAAGAGAGAGAATTTAACAATTGTTCCTTTAAGGAAAGAATTTATATATATATATATATATATATATATATATATATATATTTAAATATATATATATATATATATATATAGTCACACACAAAACACACACACACACAAACATTACACACACATATATATATATAAATAAATACATACATACATACATATATATATATATATATAAAAAAATATAGTTTTAATGTATGCTATATTTATGAGAAAGAAATATAAGAATAGAGCCATGTATGAATATAAAAGAATAACATTGAAAATGGAAATTTGAGAGATGAGAATTTGTTTCAAAATTAAAAACAAAAATGTCAGGAAAACAAATGTGTTTAGAAAGAAAGAGACTGAAAAAAGAGATATAGACTTCAATCTTCATTTTTTTTTTTATAAGACACACAAAAAATTAGAATAAAAATATACTATACTAATAAGAAATAATGTGGATTAAAAATAAAATCCACTAATTCCTTAAACATGATTTTTTGTTTCAGAGATGAAATGACAAAGATGGTAGATATGGCCTTCCAAAAACAAACATGGCCTGAAACTGTCCAAACAATCTAAATAGTTACAATACCTCATCCCAGAAATACAGACAGATATTTTTAGCATTATATATATATATATATATATATATATATATATAAAATGTTTGCTATCATGACTAGACTTTATGAATTTAAGCAAAGTTGAATTGGTGAGATGTGATCGTAAGTTCTATGCTAACAATTTCTTTTCTTGCACTTCTTTCTTGTGCAACTATTTTCCGAACCCTGCTTTCCAAAGAACACAGAACCTTCAAAAAATTTAATTAAAAAGATAATAAATTTTTATCTAAAAAGAGATATTTTATCAGAATGTGAGAAATTTAATAACAAAATTGGCAAGATGACTCCATTATTGACAGCATAAAAGAGATCATTTCCAAACATCAGAGAAAAAAAAAAAAAACAAAAAAACAATATATTAAACAACCTAATACTTTAGGCCAATTTATAATGTAAGATAAAATAATGTTCAGGAATTAAAAGAGAGAAAATCTAGCTAGAGAGAGAACATAACACCAAAAGAGACATTTAGAAAACCTTGAAAAAGAGAGAGAGATTAGAAAATAAAAATTAAAACAAAGAATCATTTAAAGAAAATTGAAATAAGGCTGAAATATAAAATTGAGAAAAAATAAAGAGAAAAGATAATAAAAAAAGAGAGAAAAAAAAAGAAGCCAGAGAAGGAATTGAAGAGAGAGAGAAAAAAAGAAAGAGAAAGAAAAATGAGAGAGAGATTTTTTTGAGCCAGAGAAGACAATGAAATGAGAGAGAGAAAAAGAATTTAGAGAGAGAGAAAAAGAATTTTTTAAAGAGAGAGAGAGAACTGGAAATGAGAGAGAGAAAAAAATTCAGAGAAGGAATGAGAGAGAGAAGAAAGAGAAGCCAGAGAAAATGAGAGAGAGAGAGAAAGACAGAGAGAGAGAAGAGAAGGAATGAGAGAGAGAGATTCAAATGAGAGAGAGAGAAAATGATATTTGAGAGAGAAAAAAAAAGAAGCCAGAGAATAAAAATTTTATAGAAAGAGAGAAAAAACCAGCCAGAGAAGTTTTTATTTCCAGAGAGAGAGAATTCCTGGAGCCAGAGAAGGAATGAGAGAGAGAGAGAGAGAAAGAAAATAAAGAAGAAAAAAAAAATAAAGAGAAAATTTGAGAGAGAGAGAAAAAAAGAAATCAAAGAGAGAAAATAAATAAGAGAGAGAGATAAAGGAAAGAAATAGAAAAGAGAGAGAAGAGATGAGAGAGAGAGACAAGAAAGAAAAGAAGATGAAATAAAGAGAGAGAGAGAGAAGAAAGTGAGAAAGAGAAAGAATGAAAAGAGAGAGAGAAATTTTGAGAAAGAGAAGAGAGAGAAGAGAAAAGAGATAAGAGAGATAGAGAGAGAGAAAGAGAGAGAAAAGAAATCAGAGAGAAAGAGAGAAGAGAAAGAAACAGAGAGAGAGAGAAATAAGAGAAGAGAGAGAAATTGAGAGAGAGAGAAAAAAGAAATGAGAAGAGAAATAAAAGAGAAAAAAAAGAGAGAGAGAAAAAGAAAAGAGAATTTATTTTTAGAGAGAAAGAAAAAGAAAATTGAGAGAGAGAATGAAAAAAAAATGAAAGTGATCCAGAGAGAAAATGGAAAAAAAGAGAGAGAGAAAAAGTGAGCAGAGAAAAGAATGAGGAAAACAGAGAGAGAGAGAGAGAGAAAGAGAAAAAGAGAAGGAAAGAGAGAGAAGAGAAAAGAGAGAAGAGAAGTGAGATAAAAAGAGAGAGAAAAGAGAGAGAAAAAGAAAGAAAAGAAAATGAAAGAGAGAGAGAGAGAAAAAAGGAGCCAGAAAAGGAGAAGAGAGAGAGAGAAAGAAAAGAAACTAAAAGGGAAATTTTTTTTTTAAAAGAGAGAGAGAGAGAGAGAAAAGGAAAGGAGAGAGAATGAAGAGAGAGAGAGAAAAGAGCCAAAGAAGGGAAAGAGAGAGAGAAGAAAAAAAGAGAGAGAGAAGAAAGAGAGAGAGAAAAAAATTATGAGAGAGAGAGAGAAGAGAGAGAGAGAAAGAGAGAGAAGAATGAGAGAGAAAAAAAAAGAAAGAGAGAAGGAAAAGAGAGAGAGAGAGAGAAAAGGAATGAGAGAGAGAGAGAGAGAAGGAATGAGAGAGAGAGAGAAAGAAAATGAGAGAGAGAGAAGGAGAATGAGAAGAGAGAGAGAGAGAGAAAGAGAATGAGAGAGAGAGAGAATGAGAGAAAGAGAGAGAGAGAGAGATAAGGAATGAGAGAGAGAGAGAGAGAAAGGAATGAGAGAGAGAGAAGAGAAGAAAGAGAGAGAGAGAGAGAGAGAGAGAGAGAGAGAGAGAAAAGAGAGAATGAGAGAGAGAGAGAAAGAATGAGAGAAGAGAGAGAGAGAGAGAGAGAGAGAAGGAATGAGAGAGAGAGAGAAGGAAAGAGAGAGAAAGAGAGAGAAAGAAGAAAGAGAGAGAGAGAGAGAAAGAAGAGAAAGAGAGAGAGAGAGAGAGAAGAATGAGAGAGAGAGAGAGAGAAGGAATGAGAGAGAGAGAGAGAAGGAATGAGAGAGAGAGACAGAGAAGGAATGAGAGAGAGAGACAGAGAAGGAATGAGAGAGAGAGACAGAGAAGGAATGAGAGAGAGACAGAGAAGGAATGAGAGAGAGACAGAGACAGAGAAGGAATGAGAGAGAGAGAGAGAGAGCATGATACAGAAAGAAAAAGCGTGATAGAGAGACACACAAGAGTGTATAATCTTTTATAGGTGTTCAGATGTTACGTCCTGATTTTAAAAGTACCAGTGAGCAACTCTTTGATCCTCTGTATAGTCTACAGGTACTACACAGTTTCTTGGGAAAAAATGCCAGGCCATAGTGAAATAAACCCTCATTTTTGACAGGTACTATCCCAGTATGACATTCACTACAATTTGAGAGAGAGAAAGAGAGAGTGTCCTTTTTGTTAATTTTTGTTCCTGGCAACTTATTAATTAGAATTTGTCCATTTCTGAATATAATTGGCTTCTATTTCCAGAATAACCAACAGGACAACCAAACGAGGATTATATAATCTGATTATGCCCCCCCCACCATGCAGAGACCAAGAAACTGAAGGGCAGTAACTATGGTTTCCTATATTAACCGCCAGCCCACACTGGTCATCTGAGACCATGACCTTTTCTCTCAACACCCCCACTCCACCTCAGCCAAGCAAGGTGACTCAGCTTTACCCAGGATAGGAAGAAAAAAAATCATAATTTTGCTTGTCCCTCTCTTTGTTAGTTAAGTCCTTAGTTTACCCAAATGTTATGCCCTAAAGGCTGAGAAGTGAAGACGACTGAAAAAGAAATACCAGTTTTCATACCCCCATTGCACTGTTCTCTTCCTTCATTCGTTTGTACAACTGTCACACCCTGCCAATACCTCATAAATAATAAACTATTCTGTTTTGAACGTGTAAAAGACAGAAATGACATATCAGAGATGCTACTTGGTTTCAGTGAAAAATAAAAGAAAGAAAAATGAGTTACGTGTTTGGTTTTGTTTTATGAGATCAACCCCAATTGGTTAATGAACACTGACAAAAGTTTTATTGCTGGTAATGTTTCCCCCCCCCCCTTGAAAAATCTATTTCTGGTAATATTTTTCTTCAAAAATCTATTGCAGGTAATATTCCTGCACTTAGGGTACCAGTGAAAGTAGCTTGTCAGAGAAGTTGCCATGAAAATATTTGGAGAAAAGACAGAGGGAAACCACATCATGCCTGTGAGAAAGTGACTGTAGACAAGATGCCAGATCAGAACCTATCATATTGATTATGTTTTGGATATAAAACTGAAGCTAGCAGATATATATTCGTAGAAGTCCCGACTAGAAAACTCATTTTACATTAGTCGGACTATTGTCCTCATCTTTATCATATATTTGTCACAAATGTTTCAAGCCGTTGTGCGCTCCGGCCTTCTTCAGGTGGTTGGAATTTTTGAACTGAACCCTTTATTTTGATCACTGGGGTGACTGTTTCTAATTCCACGTGCCATGTTTGATGGATGTCAGTTATCAGTTATCTCCTGCTAATTTTCCCTCTGAAAGTTCTCCACTGCCTTAACCAGGAATTGAACTCACCTTCTTTGGGTCTGTCACTGGATCTAACCAACGCCTTTATCCACTGTGCCATGTGTCCTTGAGGACATATAGACAAACTCCAAAACTCATTTTCTTTAATAGATAATTCCAACTTTATCCTATTGAGCTGGTCTCTGTGCCTGAACTGGTACAGACACACTTTGGCTCAAAAAATGGTTTCCATGATAGACAAAAGGTTTAATTCCTGTCAGAGGCACATTTTTCTTTGCTTTTTTCAAAAACGAATTGCTGGTAATGTCCCCCCCCCCTTCAAAAATCTAAATCTGGTAATAATTTTTCCTTCAAAAAAACCAATGCTGGTAAAAAAAAAAGAAGAAAAAAAGCGAAAAAAGAAAAAGCAATTAAGATGGGTTTCCACACTACTAAAACCTCTTATCAGAGCCCTTGCCTGTTGAACCCAGGCTAACAAGTTAGGTGTTTGACATCTGCTAATAATAATGGACTATTCCATTATGATTGTGAAGAAGGATAGATCAAAGACAGAACTTGGTTTCAGTAAGAAAGAAAGAAACAAGGAAAAATAAAATTGTTTAATCATTGTTTCAATGAAATGCAAAAAGTTTTCAATTTCAAATCATTTTGTTTGTACTCCCTCACTAATTCAAATAACGACCAGCATCCATATTTGTGATTGTCATTTGAAATATTTTTTTTTTAAAGTTGTTAGGCTCAAATATTTAAAGATGCTATACGGGAATTTCTATGGATATTTTATTGTCATATAATCCGCTGCAGTTTATTCAATAATAAACTGAAGAATTAAGATTCATCAGAAAATACAAATAGAAAACCTCTGAAATTTTCACGGGGCTTTCTAGTTAATTATAATTACAATTCAATCTTTTCCCACACAACAAGTTGGCTGAGTGATCTCCCAAAGCAAAGTTTGGGGAAGATTGAAAAGTGGGAGAAATTTGAAATACATTGCTAAGAAACGGTAAAATGAAAGTAAAAGTTTTTTTTTTTTTTTTTTTTTTTATTTAATGGCTGGTAAAAATTTATCATGAAGTTAGTTACTAGCATAAATCCAAATACAGAATCTCATTATGTAAGGCCACTTTATGCTCCCCTCCCTACACGACCTCATCAGGTAAGGCCACTTTATGCTCCCCTCCCTACACGACCTCATCAGGTAAGGCCACTTTATGCTCCCCTCCCTACACGACCTCATCAGGTAGGCCATTTATGCTCCCCTCCCTGTAATTTATCATCAGGTTAAGGCCACTTTATGCTCCCCTCCTACACGACCTCATCAGGTAAGGCCACTTTAATGCTCCCCTCCCTTTTACCTCATCAGGTAAAACCAAATTTATTTCCCCTCCCTACACGACCTCATCAGGTAGGCCATTTATGCTCCCTTTGTTTTTATCACATTCATAAAAATGAGATAAATGTATTCTATCTGTGATCTTTGAAGGATTGACCTCTTGTACTGCTCAGTTATCACTTACCTGTTTCTGCTGAATCCAAGTGCACACTGCCTGACCCAGGGATTTTAGAAGTTGAAAAAGATTCGGTAAAGTACCAAATAAAAATTTCTCATTCCACTGACCATGTCAAGGTACTGATTGCTTATTGCAGTAAGACGATATATCCCTCCTACATGTAGACAGTGGAACGAGAACAGTCTACCCACATAAATTAAATAAAGGATTCAGTTTGGAATTCACTGTAGATCAACATACACCTGATGAAGATGAAAGGTTCTGATAACAACAACAAAGATGAGGACAATAGTCAGGATGTAAATGATGATAATTCCTCATCCCTGAAATCCATCATATATCAGCTGTTTCAAAATAATTTCCATAGGGTTCTACAAGGCCTGAGAGGGTAGCAAGTACGAAGGGTGGGGGGTGGGGGGGCACTCACAGTTTTTGATGTTCTCTAGATTCTTAAATTCTAGATGAGACATTTTGTACCTGTATTGAATTTGGTTAAGAAAGATTTCTTTTTCCAGTTAAATGAAAATGAAAAGAGAGTAAAATGAAACAGCCATTTACTTGGTTGGGCAGATGATTGGCAAAGACATTAGTCACTTGCAAAGCCTAAGTGAGTAATGCCATTAAAAGGAAAAGTATTTTTTAATTGTGAAAGAAAGCAGTCAACCGGAATCATTGATAGCCAAAGCAGGATACAGATAAACTATGAAGCCAGTGCACACCTAAGAATCAGTTTATAGTGTAAATGAGATGAGACATATTCTTATTTTTGGGGACATCGAAACAAGAAACTCAAGCCACAAAAGCAATGTGATTAGAGGGAGGCAAAAAAAATTTATTTCTCTTCACAGTCAAACAACAACTGGAAAAAATCCAAAGGGAATCTTTACAAATAGAACAAAAATTCAGACATTTTTATCCGTAGAACTGTACACAATTAGAGTAACAAATGGGAAT